>JACN01100650.1:0-11779 GCA_000787155.1 Scartelaos histophorus
AAAAAAGGGCATTAGGATGTGATATAATGAACGTAATAAGACTTGTAGATTAGTTGAATATTGGACATTAATCATAAAACTGGAGAAGGTCCGTAAAAGTACAATCTTGACTGAGTTTAAATCTGTTTTAATCTAAAAGTCAAGGTTATTTTATGCCATATCGCAAAAGTATTAATATTGTGTTACTTAATAACACACTGAGTATATCACAGTAACACCAAGATTCACCATCTGACAAAAATACTCTGTTTTTTAAAGTGAATATGTCAAATAAAGCTGATTTCATTCATAATTTCCCATATTTCGTCCAAAATTTGCTTTCATTTAGTTCTGTGTTTGTTTTTCTAAATTAAAACCTGCCACTTATTTATGTATTTTTTAAAGATCTGAAATGATTGAGTTAAACAGTATATTTAAATATTACAGTAATATTGATATCACATTTGAGTACTGCCAAATCACACTGGAAACCGACCTATGTGCTTTTTTTTTTCTTTCACGGTTGATGCAGATTCCAATAGCCGATAAACTAAATATTTTTTGTATTGATGTATTAGAATGAATTATTATTATTATTATTATTTTCGCCAAATTATGTCATTTTCATTTATGAAGGAAACGTAGCACATATTGAACAGTTAACTATTTGCATTAAGTAAATAAAAATAGCTTAAATATGAATTAAATAAAAGCTTTGTGTATGTACAAAACTAAATATCAGCCTTTGTTGGAGATTTAAAGCTGCATTGTGTACCTTTTCTGCCTAAGGTCTATACATGTTGTTATTGCCTTGTCTGGAATGTTTCACAGTATGAAAACCTTTCTTTTTTCATGGAGACCAAAGCAGACCATACCATTCATTTCTATTTTAGTTTAATTTAGCTTTAATAAGTGGGAAACAAATATGAATAATTTACAGTTTTTGACATGAACTTGTCTAAACCCTGAACATTAAAAGTGCATTGTGTAACTTTTCTGGTGGAGGATCCGTCAAATGCTTTTCTGCACAGAGATGCAATTGAGTATTAAATCTTTTTATCGTCACGGAAACCAAAGCATACCAAGTTAAAAGTCAGATCTATGGAGAGGCGACCCCGCTCACAGCCAGAATGCCTGTTTTTGTAGGTATTTTTGACCATTTGTGATGCAGTAAATGTGAGGTAGAGCTGTGTAATGTCGTACTGTGGAACATTTAAGGCAGAGCAATGACATATCCATAGAATCAAGCAGGTTAAGGTTAAAAAAAGAACAGATTTTCTAACATCCTGCAGCCCTAGTAACATATTTTACCCTTCAAGCAGGTTAAGGATCCCTAACCAAAAAAAGAACAGATTTTCTAACACCCTGCAGCCCTAGTAACATATTTTACCCTATTACATGAAACAAATCTATAACTAATTTCTTTTTCCTTTTCTCTCTCTTTTCCTTTCCCTCACTATAGCTAAATTATCAGCGGTGGAGGGCAGCAGCTGCATGTGCCGAACTCCCTGCAACATGACGCGCTACAACAAAGAGCTGTCCATGGTCAAGATCCCGAGCAAGACGTCTGCTCGCTACCTGCAGAAGAAGTTCAACAAGTCTGAGAAATACATCACGTGAGTCCCCGTCCGAGTCACGTTTTCTGCAGCGCCCGGACGTGTCGTACGGCCAAACAAACTCAAATCGCCTCATCTTATCGACATAGCCCGTTTATTTTTTGTATAACTTGAAAAATATATATCGACACCTTCCTAAAATAATCAATTTTTTTCAGGTTTTTCAGGAAACACAAAAAACTCCCCCCAAAATTAAAATGATGGCATAAATTATGGCAAAGTAAAATGCAAAAAGTGGCGATTATTTTAGGAAAGTGACGATATTGTATAATGAGGCAAAGGAAATATAGAAGGTTAAAAAACAGATGTTAACTATAAGAAAAGAACTGCAGGTAATTTATTTTATTGTAATAGATGGACTGAGTTAAAGAGCTTAAATCACAAGGGGTTATTTTTCTATTCAAACGATAAATCTGACTGAGGAGAGTAACAGCCCTCAGGACAAAATACTCTATATAATGCACTGTGAATAAAAACTATTATTCTGCCCTTGCTAGTGCTTTTATGAGTACAATTTCGTGGGTTATTACGTTCTTTCTTTAACTTTGCACACAGAGAATCAGCTTGAAATGATTGAGCTTTTCAAATAACATAGATATGGAGTAAAATCAGGTCAAATGTTAATTTTAAAAAGAGCATGTCGGGAATGGATAAGCTATAATGTTGTTCTATTGAGTTAAATCTGTGTACTTTTATAATCTGTACTATTATTTAACATATATAATGATTTTCCATAATTTCAGACAATCTTCTATAGCTGTGGTCATTGCTAAGAATAAATGTCAAAATTAAAAGTACTTTTGATTTGATTATCACTAAAATAGCTCTTCAATTACACTAAGACACTCACCAATCGAATAATTATTAAGGTAAATGAAACGAATGAATCTGTGCTATTCTATTATTGTCTTTTACAGCTCCCTAAGCCACGTTTAATGAGCTTCTTAATTAAACTATTAACAATCCCTGTTGTCAGAATATATGCTGACATTTTTGTGACTTTTAACGGTGCGCTAAAGAAAGCAAGTAGGTTTTCAAAGGGGCTGTCGTTTCTAATTAAGTTTTGTGAAGTTGTGAAATGGAGCTTTAATTATAAGCTGAGCATAAGTACATGTTTTTTTTTTTTCTTTTTGTGTCACTGCATAAAATGTTTTTGCTCTTTCAGTGAAACAGGAGAAACCGTTTTCTATAGAGGAGAATATATGATGTGTTTAATCTTCCCACTTCAAATGGACAAAACCGTCAAAACCAAGTCTAAAAAATATTCCAGTATCGCTATTAAGAACTGGTAATTAAAAGTAGTTGTAGAGTAGAAGGGAATGTTGAAGTAATACTGGTAAGATGCAGTATTAGCAGTATTAAGTAGTGGTTCTTGTTGTAGTTGTAGTTATAGTAGTAGTACTAGTAGCAGTAGTAAATAGTAAGTATCAGTAATGTAAGTATAAAGGGAGAAGTAATAGTAGTAGTAGTAGTAGTAGTAGTAGTAGCAATAGTAGTAGTAGTAGTAGTAGTAATAGTAGTAGTAGTAGTAGTAGTAGTAGTAATAATAGTAGTAGTAGTAGTAGTAATAATAGTAGTAGTAGTAATAGTAGTAGTAGTAGTAGTAGTAGTAGTAGTAATAGTAATAGTAATAGTAGTAGTAGTAGTAGTAGTAGTAGTAGTAGTAGTAGTAGTAGTAGTAGTAGTAGTAGTGATTGGTGTAGTAGTAAATAGTGATAAACAGTAAACAGTGGTAGGTGTAAGTAGTATTAGTAAGTACTATTAGTAGTAGAGCAGTGGTTGAAGTAATAGTAGCAGTAGTAAATATTACAAAGTAGCAGCAGTTGTAGCACTATAGAATCAAAATCAGAGAAAAATAATTTGAGTAATTACGAATAAAAAGCAAATATAAACTCTTAAAAATGTAATACCAATAGCAGTAGTAAAGTGAGGGGCAGTAATTTAAGTATATTGAAGTAAATAGCCATAGTCGTACTAGTAGAAGTAATTAGTGATAGTTGTAGGAGTAAATAGTGGTAAGTATAAGTAGTAGTGGTTGTGTAGTAGCTGTTGTAGTAATAGTAACAGTAGTAAGTTTTATAGTAGTAGCAGTATCAGAAAAATAAATTCTCACTTAACCAAATCCACAAACTAAAAACTTGAATAATTTTGAAGAAAAGAAGCAAATATAAACTACAAATAATAAGAATCAAAAATAAAATAAATAACAGTAGTAATAGTAATAGTACTAGTAGTCGTTTCAGTAGTTCAGTAGTAGCTAGTAGCAGTAGTAAGTAGTGAGTAGAAGTATTTTGATATAAGTAGCAGTCGTCGTACTTCTTGTGCTAATAGTAGTAGTAGTAGTAGTAAACTGTGGTGTAAGTAATAACAGTAAGAAGTACTGCAGTAGTTGTAGTAGTAGTAACTCAGTAGCAGCAGTCGTAACAGTATTAGAAAAAAACTTTTGTTGAAATTGTCATTGAACCAAATCCACAAACCAGAAACTTAGATAATTATGAATAAAAATCCCAAATGTGAACTCAGAATAATAAAAAAGCAAAGCGTAGTAACAGCAGTAGTACAGAAGCCCGTTGTCAAAGTCTTGTATTTGTGCTCCAGACTGCGGTGAGGCTCGTGAACGCCTCATTGTCTTAGCCGTTGCCGGTCCTCCCACACACGCCTGTGACAGACTGTGCCTCATTTTAGCGTCTGCCAAATGAACAGAGCGCACTCCCTTTTCATTATGTGTCATTTCTCTTCCTCAGAGACAACATCCTGGTGCTGGACGTGTTCTTCGAGGCTTTAAACTACGAGACCATCGAGCAGAAGAAGGCCTACGAAGTGGCAGGGCTGCTCGGTGTGTGTACTAACCCAAACTCCGCTGTCTCGTTCTGTTGGTGACCTATTTATATTTAGACAGACTATATTGACGCTTTGCAGTGTCGTCGCGCTGGGGGTGTTCTGTACGGTGGGGTTTTTGGCGGCAAACAGTGCACACATAAGCAAATACGGTCAGAAAAGTTTTGACATAGTCTGAAAATGTATTTAAACAGCAGATTTTCACATTCATGGTCCTGCTTAGGTGCTTGATTTTCAACCAAAAGGTGAGCGTGGCTAACTAAACTAGCTTCTGACTAGCTTGTAATTTAATGCGCGAGACACTTGTTTAACAGCACAAATCATCTCACCTGACGTAATTCCAAACATGTCACGTCTTTCTGGTCAGATTATGTAAAAAAAACTCAGATTAAAGTCTAAGTTGAGTCACAGAGAAGTGCTTGCAGTTAGCATCACACCCCCAGGAAATATTGATGACATTAGCTGCAAAGTATCATTAGCCCTGACTAGCATAACTTTACCTAAACATGCACAATGCAACTTTTATTGTTTACTTGGAATGTTCCACAGTATGGCATATTTTTATTGTCTTATCTTCATACTGTTTGTTCAATTTCTGGTGTTTTATTGCTTGTTTCCATGAAGATAAGATAAGCTTAAAATCATACTGCGTAACATTTCCACCAGAAAAGTTGCATCTTTAAAGGGACAGTCCAGAATTTTGCACATAGGACTTCATTTCCTTGTGAGCCAGTGTTGTAGACGTGTAGAGACACTTTTTAAAATATTCTATCCAGTCCTTGTATTTGTAGAGGTCGCTAATGCTAGGCTAGTGCATGTCAATGGGCATAGTTAGCGTGCAACTAAAAACAGTCTTACCAACTTTACAAAACATCCAAGGCAAAACGATTATAACGGCAGACTATCGATGTGAATGTCTGTGTCGATAGAATAATTTCAGAAGTAAAACCAACCTTGCACTTGAAGGATTTATGTCTGAGCAGCAGCGAGTTGAACTTCCCGACAGAAAGCTTGGCAGTGGCGGACTGGTATCTGAGAAAATAGTCCCTCAAAATGCGATGATTCATGCGTTGGAAGGTTGGTTTTACTTCTAAAAATATTCTATCAACACAGACATTCACATTGATAGTCTGGCGTGATAATTGTTTCGCTTTGGGTGCTTTGGGGAGTGGGTGGACTGCTTTTAGTGGCAGGCTCACAGAGACCATTGACATGCCCTGACCTAACACCAGCGACCTCTGCAAATACAAGGCCTGGATGGAATATTTTAAAAAGTGTCTCCATACGTCTACAACACTCTGGCTCACAAGGAAATGAAGTCCTATGTCCAAAATTCCAGAAAAATGAATGAAATGAATGAAAAATGGCTCATGCTTCCTGTTTTGCTAAAAGTGACTGCTTGTCATTGAGACATCTCTCTAAAGTGAGCTCCACTGAGGGTTTTTCCATTTTATTTCTATTTTATTTGTGTACTTTATAGCATGTTGTTAGTGACATCCACCTGCAGCTCCCTGTTCACTGTCTTATCTTTAAATATTTATTCATTTAGCACGACTCAGCAGAGATAAAACTGAGCAGGAAGTAGTGCGGTAACAGTGAGGTTGCCAGACACAGAGCTTATTCTCCAAACCATCTATAACACTGTCCCAAGTGACTCAGCATGAGGTGGCAGGCTTGTTTAAGATCTTTGCCCACTTGTTTTCTGTCCTTGTGGGAGACAATTCCTTATGTAATATATATTTAAAACACGCAAATTACAGTCTGAAAATGTATAATGGCGACAAAATTGTTTAACTATTATGTGACACTCCATTATTATAATTCACATTCTAGTTTGTTGTATGAAAGCTACACATCAACCTTTACAGAGTCCAGGTTTAGGTTTAAAGTGCATTATGCAACTTTTTGACTGGGGGTCCGTCACCTTCTTGTTTCATTGTTCGGCCTGGAATGTTCCATAGTTTGAAATACAACAGCTCTACCCTAGATTTATGAAATTACAGGTATTTTTATATCTTAAAAATACCTAAAAACAGGTATTCAGACTGTGAGCGAGGTCGCCTCTCCGCAGTTCTGATGTGCGACCTGATCTGGTTTGGTTTCCAAGAAGATAGAAAAGTTTAATATCAAACTGTGAAACATTTGATGGACTCACCACCAGAAAAGTTATACAATGTAAGTCTCAGCTTGTTTTCTTGTCTTAAAAGTTTGACAAAAACACAACAGTTGGAAGGCCATTGAGTCCTGCTGAGCCTCTTTCTTTTCTCTCCAGTGTTCTGCAGAGACACACTGACCAGTGGGGGACTCATAGTATTGAGCTGCTGGGAGTCAGCGATCAGTAATGACTCACATAAATCATGGATTTAGCCTCAGTCCACACTCGGGGTCAGCTGTGGACAAGGCTCGGGAGATCTCCGATAAAGAACTGTTTTTCAGGAAATGTGCAATATATAACAGAATATTATCTCTACTAACGGGTAGAAGTAAAACCAATAGCACTCTTGCCTCACAGCAAGAAGGTTCATGGTTCAATTCCCAGATTGCTCAGGCTTTTCTGTGCATGTTTCTCCCTGTGTCAAGGTTTCCTCATTTCCACCCACAACCCAAAGAATTCACCCCAAGTAAAATATTCCAGCTAAGACAGTCCTGACCAAGACTAGTTCAAGATCTGGAGAAGGGTCCCCGGGCACAGCACTGAAGTGCCCACTACTCCTGACAAGGCTGCTCCAAATGCAGAGGGCAACAGAGCTCAGTAAACCGACAATCCTCATTCACTGTTGAAAAATGCAATAACTACTCCAAATTATTCATTCCTCACGTTACAACTCTTGCCCGACTCATCTCCCTCCAGAATCTGACCTCAACTCTTCCACAAATCAAAGTCTGTTTTACTTTTCCCTCTTATCCTACCTGGACACTACCAAACTCCTCTCCACTATGAAAGTCTCAACCTGCCCTCTGGACCCTCTCCCATCTCCTCTCCTGAAAGTCTGCATCCACATCATAAATACATCAAACTAGCCACAATTACACCCCTTCTGAAAAAACCCAACCTGGATCCTGACAACCTGGACAACTTCAGACCCATCTCCAACCTTCCTTTCTTCTCCAAAATAATAGAACAGCACTGAAACAGCCCTCCTAAAAGTCACTAACGACCTCCTCCTCGCCGCAGACACTGGTTCCCTTTCTATTCTCCTTCTCCTTGACCTTTCGACACCATCCTCCTCCACCGTCTACAGCCCATTGTCATCTCTAGCTCTGCACTCTCCTGGTTCTCCTCGTACCTCTCTGACCGTCACCACCACGTCTCCATAAATAACTCCAAATCTCACTCCTCTCCTGTCGCCACTGGTGTTCCCCAAGGTTCAGTGCTCGGCCCCCTCATCTTCATCATCTACATGCTTCCCCTCGGCCAAATCATCCGTCACCACAGACTCCATTTCCACCAAATCCATCACTCCTGTGAGTCTCCCCACCATTACAAATTGCCTGTCTGACATTAAAACCTGGATGGATCACAACTTTCTCAAACTCAACAGTAATAAAACAGAACTACTCCTCACTGGACCCAAAGAACATCTCAGAACATCTCTCTTCTCATCGATGGCCACACTGTAACCCCCTCTCCCTTTGTACACAACCTCAGTGTTGTCATGGACCCTACCCTCTCATTCAAAGCCCACATTAGCCACATCACCAAAACATATTTTTTTCCATCCGCAATAAATCCAGAACTCCAGAGACCACATCAATAGAAGCTCCTCCTCCTCATCACCTCCAAGTCTCTCCATAACCTGGCCTCACCCCATCTCGCTGACCTCCTCCATTCACACCGTCCCACCTGCCGCCTCAGACCGGCCGACGCCAACCTCCTCACTCCTCTCATCAGGACCTTTGAGCTTGGACTCACTGCAGCACTTCAAATCACAACTTAAAACTCACCTGTTCAAGCTGGCATTTCCCCCCATGATTCCACCACTTTCATCAGTGTTACTTCCTTTTTGTTTGTAAAGCGTCTTTGAGCGTCCAAAAAAGCGATATATAATGACATATAATATTTCCCTTTAGTTGATTTTTAAAAGCTATGTCTGATTGTGTATTAGGAACTTCAAAACCTCAGAATCTGCTAAACATTCAATATATTACGCTTATAGGTCAGTGACGTGACATCTGTCCAATTGCAATTTCTTTAGTTAAAAAGGTTAAAATTTCATAATGACTCACCGCATTCCTGTAGTACCTCTGACCTCCAAAGAACCAAATCATTTTTTCACAAATTATTAGTTATTCTGCATGTTTTTTGTACTCGAGGTGTTAAAATGTCATGTGGTGCGACCATCCGCCCTTAACTGATGATTTTTAAACTTATTTAAAATGACTCTTAATCTAATTAAATTTATTTTCTTTCTTTTTTGGCATATTTTCTGAAGTGTTTTGTAGTTTCACATGACATTTCAGCTTTCTTGAATAGATATTTCCCCATTCCCCATATTCCCCATTTTCAAATTTCATGTTTTCAAATATCAATATCATGTCCATATTACTCAGAACTTAGAGTAATATGGACACGTTTTATAAACGCAGTGAATTCATACAACTAAAACAGCTCTAAAAATGCTTAATATAAATGTCAAACATAGATTTATGCAGATCTGACATTGTAAATATTTGAAAAAGTTCATTAGAAACTAAATTTTAAAATTTGCCTGTTGAAAATCCTTGTACGTCTTTAACCGTTATGTATTCTTCATTTATTCAAATACAGGTGTTTTTATTGCCTTGAAAAACTTCTATTCTTACAGTGAGGTCACATCTCCAGAGATCTGACCTGTAACTGACCTTGGTGGCATCACTTTGCGTCTCCATGGCGATAGTTGAGCATCATGCTGTGGAACATTTCCACTGAGAAAAGGGGTCAGACCCTCCATAAAAAAGTTATAGTGCACATTTTATCACCAGGGAACACATTTAGATTTAAAAATAGTCTTGGGCCTCAGTATTTACTGCGTGTACTTTTTCATTGTACTAGTGCAGAACTTTTGGGTATTTTTCTGTGCTTCTGTGCTAGAATAAATTGCTTCTAGAATTAGGACATTTCACCTTCAATTGCGTCGCAACATTAATCGTGATGGAACTGGGAGGGAGTTGGACCTGAAACCCTCTTAATGCTCACAGCGAATGGCTAGAAGAGCTTAAACGATAGATGGAAAACGCTAGTCTAAGCTAACGCCAACTCAGTGTACGAGCCCGGAGCCTTTGTAGTTTATTGTCTGTTTTGATCCCCATTAGCATCACTGCGCACTGCGTCAGCTACTTTTCCTGCAGGCCTTGATAGGATATATATATATATATGGGGAGCGGCATCCAACATCGAAAACTATGCCAGGTACAGAACTAACTTTGGCTTCTCGAAAAGGAAAAGTCTAAAATCCATTTATAGATGTGATGTACCTTCTACTTGGCTTGTCAGTGCGATCCTATAAAATACATCTCACTAAACACGACCTTCCCCACCTGAGATGATCATACAGAATATATATAGTGATAACAGCGCCATGGCAACAAGATGGCAGCAGTGCAGAGGTGAAGTTAGACGCCGACTGAAAACTGGATCTAATATTAAAATGTTACACTTTTACTTTTTGACCTTCACCATGTTTGAATCCAACAACTTTGCAGCCGCATTTAAAAGAAATCAACTACTACTTTACCTAATCCTGCCTTCATTAAAGCCACAGTAACGTTTTGGCTAAAAATCGACTAAAATGGGGGTTTTGGGGTTTTTTTTGGTTGTGTCGATAGCACTGATATCACCACAAAATCACCTTTCTTATTTGTTTTCATGGAAATGTTGTTGCTTTCGCTATAATATTCCACAATATGGCGTAAAATATACCTATTTCCGTGGAGAATGTTCTAAAATGTTCTATTATTTTAGTTTTCTGTTTCCATCCTGCTGCCTCCGGAAAGTTTCAACCTTTAAAATTGCAGCCTGAATCGATCTTCCTTAATAAACTGTTTGTTCATTGTGAATTAAATCTTTTTTCATACTTTATTATGGCTGTTAGTTATGTAGTTATTAGTGGTTTTGCATCGTTTTATAGTTGTGCATGTTTCTCACGTTTCTGTAGTAAAACAGTGTGTAATAAAACTCTTGTGTTGTTCCTGTCTCGATCTGCAGGTGACATTGGCGGTCAGATGGGGTTATTTATTGGAGCGAGTATCCTCACCATTCTGGAGCTGTTCGACTACGCTTATGAGGTCAGTGAGAACGATTTAAACAGTTTGATTTTCAACAAAAAGGTGAGTGACAAAAATGGCTTGTGACTGCAATTTTAACCCCTATTGATTGTCCAAGTCATGTCAAGGTTTGGTTGGCTCAAACATTTTTTTAAATTGAATGAAGAAAAGTCTGAGGTCATATTGTTCTGATCTGGTGTCCCACAGTCACCATAGACAGTCATTTTAAATTGGATAAGCAGATAAACAGCGTCTTAAAATCAAGTTTTTATAATTTACAGCTTTTATCCAAAGTCAAACCTTATTTATCTTTGAATATTTTTGAACAGGTTATGCACGCTTTGTTTCATCACGTCTGGACACCAGCACACTTTACAAAATGCACTTTCCTGTCTGCAGCATAGACCGTATATATGAATGGACAGAGCTAACGCGTTAGCCGCCGCGTGCCAAACAGGAAGTGCTCCAGGTGGCTCTTCCGGCTCCTTCTGACTCTGGCTCCCATTGACTTACATTAGGATCTTGTCGCTCGTCCCTCTGTACCTGCTGCAGTGGCCTCAACATCTTGATCTTAAAATGTTCTTATTAACCCGCTCTACATGATCCTGATTTTTTTTTGCTATTTTGTTAGTCAAAAAAATCCTATTCATAACATAGAGTCTGGCTCCAGATTTGTTCCTGAACACTGTGGGTGACGTCACACTCGCTTAGACCACTTTTTTATACATTCTATGGTCTGCAGTTAGTCCAAAACTCTTTTTAACAGGACCCAAAAAAGCGAGAACATATCGCACCAATCCTCGCGTCTTTGCTCTTGCTTCTTGTACAGTTTTTAAGATTTTATTGTTTGCTTAAAAGCTTTGAATGAATTGGCCTCACGATACATGTCGGGCCTCATCCAGATTTACTTCCTGCTCGCGCTCTGAGGTCCGAGGTCCAGCTCCAACTCCTGGTGCCTTCTCTGTGTTTGCCAGTAAACTCTCATGTCCGAACAGCCCCACAGTGGAGTGCTTAAGTCTCGTCTTAAAACGAACTTTTAGTGTCTTTTACTTTCATCACCGCTGGAGCTGTGTGGCCCTCTGTGTCTTTTTATTTTTATTTAT
>KN516630.1:0-14141 GCA_000787155.1 Scartelaos histophorus
TCAGATCTGTGAAAAGGCGATCCTGCTCACATTAAGAATGCATGCTCTTTTTTTTTTAAATATATATATATTTATATATATTTGGACAATAAAACAAACAGAACTGAATTTGTTGAAACCAGAAAAGTTACATATATATATCTTTAACACAAATTGCAAAAGTTCCTCATGTTGTTTAATGATTTCCAACTAAGTCATTTCTTTCTGATCAGACTGAGTTGAAACAAAGCTCAGAATAAAGTCTAACTTGAGCAACAGAGCTTCAGACAAAGTAGTGCTTACAGTTAGCTTCACACCCCCAGGGAAGGTTGGCGACATCAGCTGCAAAGTATGAAAAGACAGATAAAACTTTGCATGGATATAACTTTTGTCAGATTTGTGGAGATGCAAACTTTTTTGTATGTTTTTGTGCTTTTTCCACTGCAATAAAACCTATTAATTTTGTCAACTTATTTAATCTAAATGCTACACAGTGTGACTTTAAAGCTAAATGTTCCCAGTGTTTAACATTCAGGAAGCAATGGGCATTACAGCTTCTACACAAGCATAAAAAATGCAACTTGCTGCCATAAAACAAAGACGTCTCAATCTGTGTTTTTTGAACAATAAAACAAACATAACTGAATGTATTGAAACCAGAAAAGTTACATAATATACCTTTAACACAAATTGCAAGTTTAATTTGGAAAAGTTCCTCATGTTGCTTAATGATAAAACTTTTTGACCTTATATATTTTCCTTTTTTATATACATATTCCTGCCATCCATGTGATTCCCAAATTATACAATCTTATTTAATTTAATTTCGTTTAAAATTTTCCACACTGTCATCTTCTTCTTCTCACTCTATCCAGCAGAAGTAGGCCAGACCCTGCGTGCCCGGCTGTTGCCAAAGTGCCCCATAGCAACATATCACATCCCATTAAATGAGTGTCTGCTCTCCCAGACCGCAGTCGTATATGGGAAAACTACATCTCCCAGAAGCCCCCTGTTCCACCATAGGGACTAATTGGGCTCGGCAAGACTTTATTCAGTATTTATGCCTCTGACTTGGATTCTGCTGGCTGGGGCTCTGTGGGATAATTGCCTTTGAACTTTTTCCTATATAGAAGATAGCAGGGACCACTTTTGATCCCTGGTTTGCTGAGTCTGTAAAATCAGCTCTACCCTTCGACCCACATGACTTATAAAATGTATAAAATGTGAGATACTATTATGGGGTGGCCTTGAACGCACCATTATCAATTAATAATGTCCCCTTTGACATCTTACTTAGCTTGAAACTCATAAAATAAAGGCGCTGTAGCTGGTTTTTTACTGTTTTTAAAACCTGGAAAAAAAGCAGTTTCAAGTTATCCCTCATGTAACCATTCCAACCATTGTAATTATACACAGTGACTTTATAAACGCAAATTTCAATGTTAGAGCTAACAACAACTAGCATGCTAACAGCACATTTCCTGATTCTCAAACTGACAGAACACATTAGTCTTATTTTAATTGCAATGGGGAATTAAGAGTCCATCAATGCTTTTCACACATGCTGCCAGGGTAAAGCTAACAACAACTAGCATGCTAACAGCACACTTCCTGATTCTCGAACTGACAGAACACATTAGTCTTATTTTAATTGCAATGGGGAATTAAGAGTCCATCAATGCTTTTCACACATGCTGCCAGGGTAAAGCTAACAACAACTAGCATGCTAACAGCACACTTCCTGATTCTCGAACTGACAGAACACATTAGTCTTATTTTAATTGCAATGGGGAATTAAGAGTCCATCAATGCTTTTCACACATGCTGCCAGGGTAAAGCTAACAACAACTAGCATGCTAACAGCACACTTCCTGATTCTCGAACTGACAGAACACATTAGTCTTATTTTAATTGCAATGGGGAATTAAGAGTCCATCAATGCTTTTCACACATGCTGCCAGGGTAAAGCTAACAACAACTAGCATGCTAACAGCACACTTCCTGATTCTCGAACTGACAGAACACATTAGTCTTATTTTAATTGCAATGAGGAATTAAGAGTCCATCAATGCTTTTCACACATGCTGTCAGGCTAAAGCTAACAACAACAGCATGCTAACAGTGCACTTCCCAATTCTCTATAAGACAGCACACAGCGTTTTGGCCACTAGAGCTGCTTACACAACATATCTGTACAGGGGCAAGACAAATTTTGATAAAATGCATGGGAAGAAAATCGGTTACAGGGCCTTAAATGCACCATAGTTACTTAATAATGTCCCCTTTGACATCTTTCTTAGCTTGAAACGCATAAAATAAAGCCGCTGTAGCTGGTTTTTACTGTTTTTAAAACCTGGAAAAAAGCAGTTTCAAGTTATCCCTCATGTAAGCATTCCAAATATTTTAATTGTACAGTGACTTTATAAACACTTTTCACAAATTTCAATGTTAGAGCTAACAACAACTAGCATGCTAACAGCACACTTCCTGATTCTCAAACTGACAGAACACATTAGTCTTATTTTGATTGCAATGGGGAATTAAGAGTCCATCAATGCTTTTCACACATGCTGCCAGGGTAAAGCTAACAGCAGTAGCATGCTAACAGTGCACTTCCCAATTCTCTGTAAGACAGCACACAGCGTTTTGGCCACTAGAGCCGCTTACACAACATATCTGTACAGGGGCAAGACAAATTTTGATAAAATGCATGGGAAGAAAATCGGTTACAGGGCCTTGAATGCACCATAGTTACTTAATAATTTCCCTTTGACATCTCAGTTCACTTTGAAACTGATAAATTGCGGTATTCTTTCAACAATATGTGTGATGGCATTGCTCCAGTGGCGGAGCTCTATTACATTTCTATCTTTGGGTAAAAAACGGGCCTGGTATGGAGTGATGCATGTTCTTTCCTCTCCTCTTCCTTGAATATTGGTCCACTGTTATTTCTTGTAACATAAATATGCTGGCATTTTGACAGGCAATTGGATCCTGCCAGTGCCTATAGTAAAAACCGATAGCTTGATAAATATAGCTCTACACTAGTGGCTTAAACTGTCGTTCTGGAGCGTTTACCTAGTATATATTATAATTAACATGTGTTTTTCTGTACTAAGAAAATGGTGTTGAAATATACTGCCTGAATTGTATTGATTTCATTACATTTGCAGGCTGTTTATTGGTTCTTTTTCCTCGATAGATTTGTCAGCACGCTAGCTCTGGTAATATACTATTTCTACTTCAAATTTCCCTAGGGTCCAGAAATAAAACTGCTGTAGCCCACGGGTTAATATTTGAGATCGAAGCAGTTATTAACCTTCTAACTAACCTACAACCTTCAGCATTATTGTTGTCCCCCAAGAGCACTGATATTTATGATTTCTGAATTGCGCTTGAATGCAACAATTTGGACAGCCAATTTGTGCATTATTGCTTGCACTGCCAAATTGATTGTGCCCATTTCTATGGTGCTAATCCATACAAATCCCTTGTAAACAATGGAGAATACTTTTGTCCACACAGCATTCCAAATTATGAATAATCAATATTTTTAGCTGTGGTCACTTTTTAATTTCCAGTACAAATGTAGTTTTTTGTGCAGAGAGACAACGTGTAACTTTGCAGTGACACCATTGCTCGGGGTGTTCTTCTTTTGTCTGTATTGCTGGAAAGTTCAGCAGTTACCGTGGTGATCCATAAGCAAAGTTTTTTGGGTAGTCTGAAAACTCAAGAAAAAATACAAAATAGATTTAAACAACACATTTTCAGGAGGCTGTGATCGATGGTTTGTGTGCGTCTCACTTGTTGTATTTCCAACTAAGTCATTGTTGAAACAAAGCTCAGAATAAAGTCTAACTTGAGCAACAGAGCTTCAGACAGAGTAGTGCTTACAGTTAGCTTCACACGCCCAGGGAAGGTTGGCGACATCAGCTGCAAAGTATGAAAAGACAGATAAAACGTTGCATGGATATGACTTTTGCCAGATTTGTGGAGATGCAAGCTTTTTTGTATTTTTTTGTGCCCTTTCCACTGCAATAAAACCTATTAATTTCATCAACTTATTTAATCTAAATGCTACACAATGTGGCTTTAAAGCTAAATTTTCCCATTCAGGAAGCAATGGGTATTACAGCTTCTACACAAACATAAAAAATACAACTCACTGCAATAAAACAAAGACGTCTTAATCTGTGTAGGCCGATTTGAACTCCTATCAAATCCTGGCATCAGCGGAGTTCGCGGCACGACTCGGATCTGTCTGCTGGAAATGAGCGATCCGTTGCACCTGTTAACCCAGACATGTGTTTTTCAGGAATGTCGTGACAAGCTGCATTCCTTTCTATTGTCTCCACTCTGCTGTAAATCACGCACACCATGTATATTCCCATTGTAGCAAGTGGAGCGTGCGGCCATTTTGTGTACGTTGTATCTTGTGCGATCTAACCCTATACTGTAACCGCTTTGTTGGATTTGATTCTTTACACGAGCGAGAGCGGGCCAGACGGTCGTGTTGGTGAATAGGTCTTTTGAAGCAGCCACGCGGATGTGAACTGAGGTGCACCGACCCCTCCTGACCTCACGGTGTCCTCGCTATAGGGCCGAGACTGTTTACTCTACAGGGACACGCCGTATAGGGCACTAAAGCATGTGACTGTCTGTGTGTGCTGCAGTACTGGCTTCATGCAAAACTATACTTATGTTCTTATGTAGTTTCAACAAATTACTAGAGCTAAGTATTTTTACTGTTACTTACAACTGAAGTTTTAACAAAAAAATAAATAAAAAATCAGCATTTAGGAAGTATTAGTTTTAGTTTGTGCATGGGTAATTTTACAAAACAGCTTGTAAAAATACTTAAAGCCACAGTGTGTAACTTTTTAGTCTAAAAAGTCCAAGTTTATTAAAAAAAACAAAAAAAAAATGTATGGGCTTGCACCTCCACAGACTTCCAGAAAGTTACATACTTTACCTTTTATATTATATATAATGATTTTTCTGTGTAGCTTTGACTAGTCAAAGCTACTTATTGTGCAGTAAACTTTTGGAACCTTGTACTTTTACTGCAGTTGCACAGTGTTGTCATTTAAGATTGACAGATTTTAATTATGTTATTGTAATAATATACAACAAAAGTGTCAATTATACCAATTACTTTTTAGAGCACTATACTTACTTACTTTTACTTACTGAAAGCTAACAGTTCTTCCATAAATATCAAATAAAATTCTCCATAAAAATACCAAAACATATACTTTAGTTTTTATGAAATATTTTACTACTTTTACAGATTTACTTGAATACATTTGTACTCATTTACTCTGAGAAAAAGTACCTTCATACAGTTTCTTGCCTTAGTTTTAGTTTTTGAAATGCTGCAATTTTGATTATTAGTTAAAAACCTTATTTAAGACAACCTTCTTTTCTTTTTTGACACAGTACTTGGATTTTTTAAGGAAACCATATTTGCAGATTACTATTACCCTGAGAAAAAGTACACTTCATGTACAAACAACCTGCATAGTTTTAGTAAAATGCTCATTTAGTCTATTTCACTCTAATCCAGCTCCAGTTTTGATGAAATATTATATCAGCTTAGACAGACTACTTTACTCAATGCTTGCAGATTTGTAATATTTGTGTACTCGTTTACCCTGAGAAAAGTACCCGTCATGTGCTTTTGGCAGCGGTGGTTTTTTGAGTGTGTATATCTTGAAGAACAGGCCTGTCTCGCTGCGGTTGATTTCCAGTGGGGCATAGTCTGACATGTGCTTCCCTCGGGCGAGCAACTGCCCAGACAAGAACTCACTGTACAATCCTCCCAGTGCCAAGGAGCCTTTTCACCTCCTACACGCAGTATATAAAACCAAACCATGCCTTTTATATGTGTATTTAAGACCATTGTTTCCATTCTCTTTTTCTTTATAGGTAGGAGTGTATAGAGTGGAGGAGGCCTTGGTGAATGTGGTAAACGTTGGATTAGTGCCCACACGCATTCATGTTTTGTTGCTTGCAAGGACACTTAGTAGTGACAAGGCTCTGTAAAATGCCCCGTTGAAAAGAAGTAGATTTGAATATAAACACGTAAACACGGCATAAAATGTAAACAGTTCTCGGTAAGGAGACAAAGTACCTCTAGTATTTTTTTTTATTGATTTGGATTTGGAGGTACGATAAGAGCTGAGCTGAGCTTTTTCTTCCATTTCAGGCATTTTAATGATAGTTTATATTTAAAAATTGTTTACTGGGATTATCTTGGTTCATGTCAGTGTTATAAAGTAGCTTCAAACTTATCTTATATCGCAGAATTTCTCTGTAACGATATATCATGCTTCAAACTTCTTCATATTGATACCTCATTTATTTATTTTATTTATTTATTTCATAGGGAGAAGGCACATTAATGAACATAAGTATAAAACAAATGTAAATCTGCCAGATTTTAGCTACAATACCTCATAATTTTCATTCGATTTTTAATAGGACTCTTATTAAACTCAATATTCACCTAATTATAGCTTTCGGTATTAATTTCCTGAACATAAACTACACAGACTTTTATTATTGCCATTTAACACTAAAAATAGTCAAACTGCTTCCCCCCCAAAAGTCTGAACTCTGCTCCAAACCACATGCTCTTACTGACAGAGAACTGGCTGTGGGTGTCTGGATTGAAAAGAGCCAAACTGATCATTGACAATAATAAATGAGTCTGGATTAAAACTTGATTAAAACCACATCTGTAATAGTTTAGGTTAGATTTGTTTGTTTGCTATTTAAAACTCGTCGGAAAAAATGCGCAAAAAGCCACAATTGCACTTTTACGGGCAACATATCGACAGGCTGCAAAAATTATCTGTAATTTTTCCCTCAAAATTTTGAATTTTTTACATAACCAAAAAAAACCAAAAAACTCCCACCTCTCTTTTACGCACTAGAACTACTTCCAAAATGAATAAAAGGGGTAAATGTGTGTTATTTTGACTTCCATACAGTGCATATGGTTCTAAAAATGTACTTTGAGAGCCTGTTTTTCTCAGTTTTCAATGATAAAACCCTCATTAGTATTTTCTCTTTATGCCTTTAAGATACTTTTAGCATGGTAGCATTCACAACGCGCTTGCAACATTTCAAAGCAACATCTTAATTAGCGCACCATACTTATTCTGCACTTAACTGTTCACTTCAGGACTATAACGTAAGATTATGGAGTGAACCTTTTGAATTAGTGGTAATTTGAGTATTTTTAACTTTTTTCAGGATTTGCTGCTGTGCTATTTGAACCAGATTGTAGCCCTATAGCTACAGCGTGGATTACTTTTATGAGCACGCCGTTCGGGCCGTATCATTACCCAGAATTCCAGCTCCGGGGGCAGACACACAGAGCCGAGGTGGCGCTGACGGGTCGGTGACAGGCCACTTTTCCTTCCTCCTCCCTTTTCTGATCGGAAGCTCCACTCCTCCCGGTCTGGACTTCGAGACATAAGGTTCACGCTTTGTTAGCGAAATGATAAAAGATGCCTGGATTAATTGGGCTGAATTAGCGGTGAGTGCACGGCTAACTAGTGGAAGTATGTCTTGTACTCCTGACGACAGAAGCAAATGAAATCAAATTAGGCCTGATAATGTATTATGCAACATTTGCATAAAGAAGCACAACCTGATCAGACTCAGCCCTGTTGCGGTCATTAAGATGTTTTGATTAGTAATTATGGGATTTTTACTGTGTATAATCCAACCATTTACAGACTGAAGTGCTTAGATTGGAGCTTTTAATACAGACAGTGATAAACACAAAGATATTTTATTGTATCATGTTTTTATTGAATTAAAAATAACATAAAACAAGAAAATCAAAGCTAGAAACATACTAGCTTATGAGTGGCCATTGGCTGCATTACTAAAACTGAAAAGTGACCAATTTGTGTAGTTATTGGATGCTGTTCCTTATTTGCACAAGAGCGATCCAAGGTGCAAAAGGTTTCGAAGGAAGTCCGTCAAATCGAATCCAATCATTTTGAAATTGATTTTGAAACTTCCAAAACAACCACGACGGCACCACCTACAATTTGTGAGATAATGCGGTTGACCCATTGGCCGTATAATCGCTCAGTTGTTCAAAAATGTGGTTACGGTTTCCGGCGTTTTGGTGTAAAGTAGTATTTTAAATAAAAGCGAGATTGTTGTCTTCTGCAAAAAAAAAAGATTTGCATTTTCAAGTTTGCGAGTCATTTCTTTTCCATATAATTACCAACTGGATAAACTCTTTTTTTCGTTTTTTTCAGTCAGACTTTTTTGTTAATATCAGATTTCTCCTCCAGCCTTTTCTTTCCCACTATCCTCCTGACCAAATGTCCACAGCAGTTCTGCCTGATTTGCCTTTTTGCCCTCAAACGCATAACTCTAATGTCAATAAATACGTTGCATGCGGTAGGTCTAATATGGGAAGCACCATTTGATGAGTAGTTTATAGCGCTAATTTTTCACTCAGTAAGTAGTGTAATACGATCGCTAGACATGTCATTAAGCTAGCCAAAACCTCAAACAGATGATGTGTAACTTTGTACATTAGTTAAATATAGCAGACACATAATAGAGGAGCTTGTTTCTCTACCGTGGACTTATATTTGAAACGCATAAAATGGACGCTGGTCATGTTATGTATATATTACCACATGGACACAATTTTACTTCAGTTCTATCTGCAAACATGTGGTAGCCAACTCCGGATGAACTGAGCGCATGGTACAGAAATGTTCTCTCCCCTTATAGAGAGTTTGTGTTGCCTTAGGTCGGCTCTCAATTGGCGTGTGTGAATGGAACATCCACGCAAAGAAAACAAGAGGGATGCATAGAAAAGATGAAATGATTTAACTGTTGGATTCTGGCGTGTTTGCACTCAAAACTCAAAGCGTCTTTATGTTTTGTTACAGATAGAAAAGCGCACGCAACATTCTTCTGACTAGAGTTTCTGCCCACTTCTGTCAGATGTTATTGGGATGATAATCTGATATACTGTGCAGAAGCCGGGATGGGAGAATTGAAAGCAAAGTTAAACTGATTTGAAGAGATCTACGAATTGGAATGTAGAGCGGGGTAACGTACACTTTTTGTATCGCTTCCAATATCTATACGCTGTGTTAATTAAATGTGCGTTATGTAACTTTTCCGACGGAGGAGCCATCGAATGCTTTTCTCCATCTGCTTTCAGAATGTTTTTGAGCATTAAAACCACCTGTAATCGAATACATGTAAGAGCTGTTTAAAATATACCATAGAATCCATAGAAACAAGCAAAAGTTACAAAGTACACCATCATAAAACAGCATAATACAAAATGTTGCGAAATAACATTAAAGACTATTGAGGGAAATCCATTTTTGCTTGAATTTCCAGATGTTTTTAGCAATGAAAACATCTGGAACTGAATACAGGCAAGATTGATAAGTTTAATGCCGTACTGAAGAATATTCCAGGCGAAGCATCTCCACGGAGACGAGCAGATAGGCCACCAGAGAAGTTTTATAGTGCACCTTTAAAGGAGCCCAGTTTTACATTTTAAACATTTTTTAAAAGCCTCACACATGAACAAATGACAAATCAATACAAGAATCACATCACAGCACATATTTGTATAGATCTAAACTACAGGATGTGTGTTTTTTATTCAGAATATGTGGATGTTAGTCAAAAATACATTGTGTCCATCAAATATTACTTATATTATTCACAGTTTTACATTTTAAACATTTTTTAAAAGCCTCACACATGAACAAATGACAAATCAATACAAGAATCACATCACAGCACATTTGTATAGATCTAAACTACAGGATTAGTGTTTTTTATTCAGAATATGTGGATGTTAGTCAAAAATACATAGTGTCCATCAAATATTACTTATATTATTCGACAAATATATCTTGTATTTGTTCATTTAAAGGTGTTTTACTTCTCAAAAGTACCACAAAGTCATGCATTCTTACCGTGAGCCGGCCCACTTCTACACAGATCTGACTCTGCAACTTGGCCTGGTGATGTGGCCTGCTGTTAAATTAAATACCATACTGCAGAACCAGAAAAGTTACATAGTGCACTTTAAAACCTTATCATATAGCCAAAAAATAACCAACAATTTCCCTTTAGTACAAAGAAAATGTGCACACGATAAAAATATTGTTCCAACTTTCATATATTGACCGATAAGTCAGTATATTAATTATTCTGACTATGTTCCAGACGTTCTTGTGTGTGCTTGACCGGCTTCACATGGTCTGGATCACATATACTGCAGGTTTGGGCCCAGGCAGCTGTAAACTTCTCGTCTTCTCGATGTGTTGTGACAATGTTCAGAAAACACAAGAGCGCATGAAGTGAGAGCAGAACTCGCATGTGCTAAACATGTGTGTGGAAAGTCATCATACGGATGCTTGGGAATAAACAGTGGGAATATCTCACCCATGCACTGCCCACATGCAATCTACAGTTATTTAGATTGAGGAATACATGAGGAACTTTGTGAGACTTTTGTATTGTAGGCTTGAGTGATTGTACTACCTACGCTTGTGTGTGTGTGTGTGTGTGTGTGTATGTGTGTGTGTGTGTGTGTTTTAACATCTGTTTGACTAGAAGTACTGTATTTTGGATAGTATGGTTGTAATAAACTCAATACCTATACATAAGAATAACTGAATCTGAAACTAGTGCCAAATCTCGATTACTCATTTCACGTATTACAACTTGGGCACAATTTTTATTTTATTTTCTAAATTTTGAAATTATGTTATCTAAAAATAGCTAAAAACAAAACAAAAATTTGACTAGCATTTTGAATACTATAATTGCCATTAAAATGAATAGATAAAGCTAATAATTCAGCTAATAAATCAGAACTTTGGGACATTTTTTTTTTCAATTTTCAAATTATTTAAATACTCAATACATACACAAAACTACACAAAAACACTGGATACACAAGCATCAAATGTCAGATATAAGACCATGTAATAATATCACAGTAAGTACTATTATACTGTATGTTCTTTATTATATTTCTGGTATCAAAATATTGAATACTGAGGCTTGTAATTTTAGTAGCGTAACAATATTACTGAAGCCCACATGCTGCTTTCCAATAACTTTTGGATTTTAAATAAGTGAGGTCTTAAAATGTGTGGTGCTGTGGTTTGTTTTTCATGGCATTTAAGCTCTGTTACCATAGCAATTATCTTTTCAATGGAGGAAAGTCCTGACAAAAACCTTCAAATCAGGAACGTCTTGTAACATCTAATAATATTAGCAATACTCCTAAAAAGGCATTGGAACAAAATCTTATGCCACAAGATTGTCCCAAGATTGTCACACGGGAAAAATGATCTTTTCTATATGTTTATATTTGGATTGGACATAAAAGGGGTTAAGTGGTGGTGAATTACATTTCTTGAGATGCTGTCGTACCAAAAAGCAATACTACAATGACAGCAAATGTATTAAACAAAATGAATGAAAGCTCAAAATAGTGAACTGAACTGCACAAGTTATTATTAAATTACTCCAAAATTGTATTGTCTTGTTCTCATGAACCCAATCTCAATCTTGTGGAAACTGTGCTTTGTATCCCCTTCTCTTAAATTGAACACAAATACAAGTTTCTATTTCTCCCTTATAGCTGTTCGCAGTGAAGTGGCTTGAGCAGAAACATGCCTGTGTATATCCTCAATCATCCTGGCAAATTGACTAACTGCAAAAGGGTCCCTAAACTCGTCATCTGGACTTTCATGTTTCATCCAAGAGACTCCGTCAACTCTGAGCCGCTTTTTCAAACCGTCTTTTGTTACTTGTAGAGAACATGCGTCCCCTCGCCCTCACCTCCCCCGGTCTCTATAGCGTGTGTTTGTCTCGCCTCCGACGCACTGTATACATGCGTGCATCTAGCATGTACAGTATACATTTCCGTCGGACATGACAGGAGACTTGGCTCAGATCAGACCAAACGGACCACACAGAAACTCTGAGAACCCCGAATGCGAAGAGCGTTGGGCCCCCGGTTCCTCAACCCAAATCCTGTGCCAAGAAAATCACCTTCCACTCTGTTGGCTCCACCTCCTGCCCCACCACCTTCTCGGCTTTCACAGTTTGGCCTGTATGCACTAATGAAAAAATGAGGATTAAGGTATATAGTATGGTGCAGGCCTGGTTTCACATGTTGGCTAGGAGGGGGTTATATGAAATGACCATGTTGCGTGTGTGTGCGTGCATGTGGCGCTGTACTGTACGTGTTTTATAGCTCATTACGGAGGTGTCTGCGATGGGGAGATGAATAGGCGGACTGGGGGGGGCGGGGCCGGGTGACAGGTCCTATGGCGAGTCTATGCGCGTGTGGTTTTTCCTATGTGTTTTATATACATTGGCGTGCTATAGGATCGTATCCCACAGTGTGCTGTTTGTGCAGAAGGGCTTTGGGTGGATTTAGATGGTGGACTCATTAGGGGGGTGCCCGGGAGCTGGCGTGGGAACATCTAGTGGTGAGGGGCCAGATTGCAGCTTCTAAGAGCACGGTACGATTACGGTTGTATTTACTGCGCTTGATTACATTTAAAGGTGACGTAATATTAAAAATCTACGTTTATGTGTTACGATTGTTAACAGTGAGGTTCATGGGGCGACGGCAGCTCAGTGGTTAGAGCAGGGGTCCTCCAGCTTCACTGTTGGAGAATCGATCGCTCAGACCAAAAGTTTTGTCTTTGTGTTCTTAGGCAAGACACTTCACCCACATATACCCCGCCTATTTGCAGCTTCACTTCCATCACTCCAGCTGTGGCTACAATAGGAGCTAACCACAACTAAGAATGGAGTAAACAATGCTCTGGGTGTCTTGAAAGGCGCTATATGAACCCAATGATTAATTAAATACTTTAAAACAAACTAAAAAAACATCTAAATCATATCGTATGTGCCACATAGTTTAAGGCTTGTGACCCACTTCCAGAAAAGCGACTTTAAATGGACACACCTACCTGTATTTTGCCCACACGTTGTACCTGCTGAGGTCAATCCACTCAAATCCAACTGACTGGAACAGGGCCTGGTCAAAACTTACCATGAAGTGAAACTGACATAGCTCACACCTCAATAAAGCATAGAAAACAAAATGGAAAAGCAAGTTGCACTATTAGTAAAAGAATTGCATTTTTGTTGTCAATTTCTCCATTATTTCTTGATGCAATTGCACCGTTAATTCTTATAGATTCGTCCTTGTATTGATTAGACTCATTGCAGCTTTGTCGGCGTCTCGTTCGTACCTTAACAACTTCATCATTATTTACAGTCAGGGTGGAAGAAATGCTCTGCCTTCACATTGTACTCTTTGATTGCGAGTATGGTTTGCCATGTCATGTAGCCATAGCATCATTTCAGCTAATTAAGGCTCCGTCTGCTTCAGACTTACGCGTAATTAAAGTGGACTAGAACGTTCGTCTGTGGTGAGAAGGTGCTTTCAAATGAATCAATTTCCTCTAGCTACCCCTGGCAAAACTGATCTGCTTCATTATCCTCAAGAGTTATTCCCTTATCTTTATGTATGCCAACTCTCTGGGCTAGGATTTTGTCAGTATTATATTATCCCACACAGACTGGGGGAGGAGGAAGCCGCATGTATGCACTGAAAATTAGCCATGAACCTCTTGAACTTGCCCATACCTCAAGTGACACTCTGTAAATCGTATATCTGTCATTCAGGTCCAAAGATAATCCCGTGCACGCCTATTGCTAATAAAACTTTCATTAATCTGGGCTCCTATGTTCCGCAAACATACAGTGGGCCGATAGCACAATGCACGCTATACACAAGCAAATACGTGCATCTATTGTAAAGGTCATGGTAAAGTTCACAGAGTACATAGTACCTCCTCCCTGCGTTCTATCAGTAAATACACCTTTAACTCTTAATACAATTACAAGTAGCTTAATGGCTTAACGGCAACCCGATTCTGAAATGAATTTGCAATATATTACAGTATATGTTGAAACAGGTGTTTTTCCATTTAAAGGTGCACCACGGAAAGCGTCTGATGTTAGGAGATGTTAGTACTTATCACCATGGAGACGAGCGAGTAATGCCAAGGAGGCGAGTTAAAGGGCAGGTCTTTGGAGAGGAGACTCGG
>JACN01067511.1:0-12637 GCA_000787155.1 Scartelaos histophorus
ATTTTATTTTATTTTTGTGTGTTTGTTGCATTGAAAACATCAAAAAACACATGTCCTTACAAATGTTGCATCTCCACGAACCTGACTCTTAATTGGCCTGGAATAGGGCCAGTTCCTCCTTCCTTTGGCTATAATCGTCCACAGAAAAGAATGTATTTATGTTAAAGTAGCTTTCTATTTCCATGGAATCGTGCAGGTGACTTACCTTCTCCAGAAAGTTACATACTGTACTTTTTATCTTAATCACCGCCATCATCTCCTTAATTCGGAGAACTCAGGGTAAAATATAAAAAACACACAAGACAAATGACACCAAAAGACAGAGAGGACTGGTACTGCACTATTCTTTGGCCTTTAACTTATAAATTACATAATGTGCCTTTAATATTCTACATCTAAATTGGTCAGACCTACTTAAATCCAGATTAATACAGTAGCTTTTAAACGTTAGTATATTCTCCTTGTTATTTAATATCTTGAATACATTTTCTCTGTTTATTCCCAGATCCACAGTCGTCCACGTGTGACACCGCGCACCTGAAGGGAATTCTCAAACTGGAAACACCTGCACCGGGAGCCATGTCGACAACACCAAAATCTGAAATTTTCACTTTAAAAAAACGCATGGTTTTACAGAAGCAAAACAACTTCATTTATACATTTGATTTCGCATGAGCATGTCACCACTACTTTTACGGTCGGAACAGCAAACGACACACAACGCAGGGACCGAGTGTGACCAAAGATGGCGCTACTGGGACAAAAATCCAAAATCCAAAACGGACTTCCTGATAGACACTTGCCTTAAATGGTCGACTTTTCCTGTTGGAGCCACAGTATTCAGGTGCACTGGGTGGTTCCTATATGAAAAAAAATGAATTATAGCAGCGAATGGGTGATTTTAATGTAAATAATTGACACTGTATAAATCAATAGAGTTTATGCACTGATGAGCGGGGGCAAAGCTTTGCAGAATCAGTGAGTTTGTATGGAGTGACGGGCACTTAAATCTCCAGTGTCCCTCCTCAATGTTGCTCTTCCTGAAACCTACAAACCAAGCTGTATGTACGTGAATGGCAAAAGTGCTTGACGATTAACAAAATGGACGTTTCTTGAATCCAGTCGTTACTACCCGGAAATTTTTTTTTTTTGATTTGACTCAGAGAAACTAATTTTTGCTGCATGTATTGTCACTTTATTTTAACTTTTCTGATTTTCCTGCTAATACGAAGCACTGTAATCCTCCTATTACGATGGTACTTCTGTGTGGACACTCATAGTAACTCATCTATGCCTGTTTTTATTTGATTTTTTTATAATCTTTCTACACACTCCGCTCATTCAAATACTTATGCTTCCACAAATACTAGCTAGCAGTTTCCAATTACTCACCAATACAAATGACTGTAGACTTTGTTAGCTTCAAAACGCTAGCTCATGTGCACCGAATAGTCTGTACGCTCATGCTTCTTCTTGCTTTTAGATCTGCTGTGTTTTTTAAAGGGGACTTTTTATTTTGACGGTTTGATGATTTTTAATCTTTATTTAATTGGTTATATTTCGACACAAGAGCAGAAGATCTCATTTTTAATACCAATAGGATAAAAACATTGTACTTTTTACGTAATTCAACAGTATTGTTAAAGATCAGATTTTCTGTTCCTGTGCACATTTGTGTGTCTGTCTTTTTTCATACAAAAGCACCGAAGCATCCACTGTCTGATGATGACGAAACCTGGTACAACCCTGTATGGACATAGCCTACACTGGATGAACAAAATAATTATTTAAGCAGAAAATAAATTGTGTTTAAATTGAAAAATATGTGTGTAGTTTGTGGTCTGTTTGTAAAATCCTGTATAAACTACGTTAGTTTGATCACGATCTTGATGTAGACTTGGTTTGGTCCTGTCCTAGTCCTGGTCTGGTCCCGGTTCAGTCCTGGCATAGTTCTGTATTTTAGTCCCAATATTTGTGTGTTTGAGTGAACCCAAAACCAGTCATACTTACTGTACTTCATACTGTTTGTGTAATGATGCATAGATATTTTTGTTACTACATAAATTCAATATTGTTATAAGCAAAGTACTATTTGAAAAAGCATGCATTCATACTGTCTCCATAGCGATAGACAAGTTTAATACCATACTGCGGAACATCAAAACCATGCAGAGAAGCTTTTATACTCAAGAGGCAAGGTTTTTTGTTTTTTGATAACCCTACATAATTGTGGTTAGTACTACTCCCCTTGTTAATATGCTGCTCTTTCAATAAACAAAAAAAAAGCACACAGAATTGAACTGGAGACATCGACGTTGGTCAGTTGAAAGTTTATATGTTGAGAGAGCAAACTGATCAAAACACACAAATAAGTGTGTCTTGCCTTATTTCTTTTTTGTTCTAACTCTAACCCTAAAACAGAATGACAGAATGATGTCATCTCTTAGCTATGTGTGCAGACATTTAACACTAAGGGCATCCAGAATTGAACCAGAGACATCCTGATTATTGGTTAAATGCTCTACCACCCAGCTATCCCCTCAACCGATAATTCAAATGGAAACTCTCATATTTAACCTTTAACAGTCTGTGCTGTAGCATTATTTTGGAAAGTAGATAAGTCCAAATTAAAAAGTCCACTGACAGAATCTATCTCGCCTTGTTTGTTTAGAAAATTGGGTTAAAATGTTATTAAATGGCATGGCAAGTTTATTTGTAATAGAATTCATACATAAAGTAATTCAAAGTGCTTTACAGAATAAGAAGGTCATTCAAATCACAGTACAAGCAAATCAAAACATAAATAACCAACATAAAATTAACATTTAAAAATCTTTCAGCTCTGCATATGCCTGACATTTAAGGCATTTGCAAAGCTAAACAGAACAAAACAGACTTTGAAATGATAAAGTCCCATATAGATGAGTATCTGAAACATAGTGGTATTTTTCTGTGGATAGATAAAGAGATTATAAATATACAGTAGATTCAGTCATGCTTTCACTTTGACTTTAATTGTCATTACCATGCAGGAATCATGCATCTCAATGAACAAAGTACAGCTTGCACTTTTGTACCCTTGATCTCATCCTCTTTATGACATAAGAGTCTATGTCACTGCTCCTCAGATCAGAAGGTCAAAATGTGGATTTAAAAAAAAAAAAAAAATGTTTTGTGGCAATGCTGACTTTGACTGGTGAACAAAATGTATTAAAGTTAATTAAAGTGAAGACACTGCTTTAAGTCACCACAATAATGTGCAAAGTTAATCACAGTGAAATCAAAATTGTAGTTTGAATGGCCACAGTGAGCAGTACAACAAAATATCTTGTCTTATTCTGCTTAAAAGCTGCAAACCTAACCGCTGTATTGCTCTGTTCAACAACGACAATGCTCCATATGTGATTCTTTTATTTTGTATCAGTTCATATTTCAGTCTTTGGTCTTCCTAATGTGTTTAAAGTGTGAACTTTAAACAGAATCCTATTATTAAAACATAAATTGCAAATTTAACCCCATTTGCAAAGCTTGGAATAAAAAATAGTCGATGTATTAAAGCTACTGAAATTAGTATATTACCCGATCCATCCCTGGTGCATTTTCACATACCACCGCTAGATGCTGTGTGTGTGTGTGTGTGTGTGTGTGCCAGCTTTGGTCAGACAGAACTATTAACAGTATTAGATAAGTAAGTAGAGCAGTGTATCAGATACTATAACTATTAACAGGCTGTTGTTTATTGCTGGATTCCAGATGGCATCACACATTTTACAGGCCAATAATATTTCATTCAGAATTGTTTCTTTGTAATAGAGTGAGCTCTGGGGTTTAGTCCCTCACAGAAATGTTCAGGTTCAACATATTAATGCCAAAGTGACTCTTGCTGTGTGGCAGTACGACATCACTACATCTGAAAACATGGATTTATTTGGTTTGGACAGTGAGTGTTAATGAACATACATGACAAACATGCTTTAAAACGCCAGATGATCATTCCCGTCTATTTTTCACTCATCATAGACACTGGATGCAAGGCGGGTGAAGTGTCTTGCCCAAGGGGACAACAGTGCAGCCCCATTACGACACCCAGAGGTCTCCCATCCAGTTCTAACCAGGTTCAACCCTGCTGAGCCTTTATGAGCTGACTGGGCATTGACAAGACAGTATGGACAAAGGTCCCAGTGAAATGATTCATATCTTTGTAGAAAATGGAGAATATAATGCATGTTTTCTGTGCAGAGGTTGGGGGTTCTCTCACCAAAGGAACTTGATAACTTAACCCTGATATTCCAGTATAGTGGTGACATGTATATGACAGTAAACATTCATACTAATTTATTACATATTCTATACTAAAACAAGAAATGACACCATGGTTTGATTTTTAACTTTTAATAAAAACATAAAAATAACATTTAAAAATATATTAATATCAAAAAATATTGCATGAAACACAGAGTTCAGCTGTTAGTTTCTGAGGTGATGGTTGGTCAATTTTGTAATTACATCATAGTGCTTACATATTTCATTCACAGGTTTCCAATTTTAAATATGATGATGTTTTGGGTCTTTAAAAAGTCCTTCAAATCATGAACTGATATCACAGAAACCCATGAATACAATAGTCCAGATGATGACATATCTATTGAAATAAGTCTATTGCGTGTCCCATCTCAAAGCTTCTTCTTTCCCTGGAGATTAAGTGCCCCATTTACCACATATGGGACGATACTGACCGTCACCAGGGGGACGGTGGCGCTTTTACAGAACGAGAGGAGATAGAAGAGGGGCGCGGTGTGGGTAGGCGGCTTGAACGAGTCGAAAAGATGAAGCAAAACCAGAGAACTCACGACGCACGCTAACTTCTGCCCCGCGGTGTTGCTCTTCTTACTCTCGGCGTACAGGGGAGAGTGAAGACCGAGCCCCAGTCCGAACAGCGTGCCCATGTTTCGGAGCAGGCTGGCAAACGGGGTGGTGTCCAGGTGAACCCACTCGGAATGCACGCACCACTTTTGGGCTTTTTCCAAGGTCCAGAGGAGATCCACGCCCACGGCTTTGAGCAGGAGATAGAAGCCCACGGCGAAGGAGGTGAGGAAGAGTGTGGTGAAGAAGTACTGTTTCATACTGGCGCTGTAGATCCACTGCGTACGATTAAAGGCCTCTGCGACGATCATGCCTAAATGGGGACAATTGTAGATTATGAAGAGGAAAAAAGACTATAATAGCTTATAATTGCACATACTCAATGGTTATAAGCAGAGTGAAGAGAGAAAAAGATAAGAAAAGAAGCTGTTTTTTAACCCCCGCCTCCGTTTTTTGACATAGGACGGATGTAAAAGACGAGGTGAAGAAAAAGGAAGAGGAAAAATGTAGAGGAAAAATTGAGTCTAGACAAAAGGACTGACCTGTGATGACCCCAGCAATGACCTGATGAGGAAAATGCGCAGCGATGAAGACCCTCGACAGACACACGCATACCTGGACCCCCCAAAAGATGCTCCACAAAATGACCTTAAGATACCTGCAAAAAAAAAAGGGCGGGTATTTAGTGTTGTCCATTATAGTAGAAATTATAGCTAAAGGTTATGCCCTGGATCAAATAATATAACAATTAACACACTATCAGGGGACATTGGTGCACGGACATCAAAACAACCCATGTTTTGTTGCTTTCTTCCTATCCTTTAAGTCAATGATCAACTACATGGAAAAGATAGCGAGTCTGTGGCGATAACCGGAGTAAATAGGACGCAACGCCAAGATCCATACAGCCCGGACTACATAAAGTTATACAGACTCGTACCCGTCTTTTTTGGTGGGTTTCTTGCTTCCAATTTTCTTCTTGCTCGTCACGATCGCTAAAACGGAGGTGACCAGAGTGTAGTAGACCCCGGCTGCTCCCATAGCGTGGCCTGACGGACTACCTGGAAGAAAAAAAATATCATTATTTTATTATTAAAGGATACAGAAAGCATATATGGTCCATATTATAATGTATAATAAAGTGTTTTTAAAGTACACTTAAATATGGCTGTGTATGTATGTAGTAGTGGGGGTCAAAGTGGTTGGGATAATATGAGTAATGATAGTAGTAGTAGCATTAAAGTAGTTGTATTATAATGCAGTACAGGTAGTAGTAGTAGTAGCAGCAGCTGTGGTAGATCTAGTCCTGGTTTAGTCTTGTTCTAGTAGGACCAGTTTAGGCCCATATTTGATGCAGTCTGTGTCTGTGAATGCAAACTAACTGTTCTGTTCTTACCTGGACCAGTCTCACATGTCATTGGATATTGCTCAATGTGTGGCCGGGCGCTGTTGCCGTAGTACGACGCCTCGTGCACCCACCAGTACGGCCTTTCCCCAAACAGAATCCTAGAAGAAAGTCAAAAACTTAATATTTGTTTCGGTCAAAATTTCACCTTCAAATTCTTCGCATTTCTTACCATTTGAACACTAAATTTAGCCAGTCTCCTATCACCGCCACCCAGATGAGTTTGATGCCCACAGAGGGACGCAGGTGGATCCAAAGAGGAAAGAAAATAAAAAATGTGTTTCTTAAATCTGCCGCCCATGACACCCATAGAAACAAACCCTGTGCATCTTCATAGTTTGTTTGTAGATAGTGGGTGCTAGTGATCCCAAAACCTTGCAAAGCGTCCATTATAGTACTAAACATGTCGAAATAGTTCAAACTACAACCCCAATTGAGATGCAAAATAGACTGGCCCTATCCCTGACACCGCAGCTTGTTTTTATAGACGAGGGACCCACCACCTAAACGCATGCTCACGTTGACCTTTGGACATTGAACATTAATAAAACACAGGAACCTGAGTTCGGGGACGTCCAACAGACAAACAAGTTGTACATATGTTAGGAGAAAGGACTGACTTTGTTTGACGTCATGAAGCGCAAAGAAATGTGGAAATGGGGAGATAAAAGTGAGCAGGCTGTGTTCACGTGACTGAGGAACATTCAGAGGGATCAATCTGTCACTGAGGTGAAGGGCAGGGGGGATTTTCCATGAGAGGAATTATGGGGTCATATACTGCAAATGCTCTGGCCTGGTTTAAAGTTAATATATCTAATTATAATTTTTGGGGGGATCCCTTTGAACCAACTAGAAAATTAGAAAAGTCTTGTTGTGTGTCAGTTCAAATCAACTGCAGTGAAAATCTGTACCTCAGTTGTATCAAAACATGGTAGTTTAGGAAAGTCTATGCAATAATACTTTTTAATAATAACATATTGTTCATCTAGATCCTCATTAGCATCAATTACTCTTCCAGCGGTCATATTCAATTTCAAATATTACATATTACAATAATTATAAGCAAATGTTGCTACTTGCTTTCAGGTTAAATAGAGTTTAAGGAAAAGTTTTTACATGTTTGGTGCATATTTATCCAAGTTCATATATGTATATTCACGTCTATGTACTGTACATTCATAGTAATAAGGAATTTTGAGATGATGTTTGACACTAGACACATTCGTTTGAATAAGTTTGACACTAGATGTATTAGTTTGAATTAATATATTCTGTGGTTAATGATTCCATTCATGCTCCAGTCATCACTGGCTCTGACTAGTTGTACTTGTTTACTGAAACTCCGCTCTGTAGAATGCAGTGGAGGGGGTCTGACTTATTATACAATGCATTTGTTTTTCACAAATAACCACCTATTTGTCACCCGAGACCAGGCAGGCGTTGGCAATGTGTTAGAAAAGCAGTAACACATCTGCAGGTTACATAAGGGGGTCAATGATTACATGTCTGAACATGATGGAGGAGATAGAAGGAGATAGACATGCAGCTGTGGAAGTCATTAAGTTTACTGCAGATCCTTTAAATTGCTTTGTATGAATGTAAAAATATGATTTAGAACTTTCTTCATTAATTGAATGTATTATTTTTCAAAACAAGGACTTATGTTTGGATAATGTTTATGAAATATAAAGGATGATCTATTAACCTTCAAGTGCATTCAGGCCCTGGTCTATGTGTGCAGCCTCAGTTTAGGTGCACTGAATTTAAAAAAAAAATATTTTGCTGAGTGACAATGACTTACACAAATATTTAAAAAGCTTAACCATCAAAATGTATAAATAAATCCTCTCCTTCTCCATGTTTTGGCTCTTGACCTTTGACCTTTCTCAAGGTTATAAAATGGCTGGAGCTTGGCCCCGCCTTCTCTTTGTGTGTGGCCATGTGGTTGGTCCATGGCAAATATATATTTAAGCTAAATGACGACCTAACCAGAATTAATTTTGAATATTTAAACATTTTCACTCTCAAACATTAGTAAATTAATTTCACTATGTCCTACATTCATGTCCAGGACAAAAACACCGGCTTTTTATCTAATCTAGATCGATTGATTTGTTTGTGGTGTTAAGATACAATTTGACTAATTGGAGTATTTCTTCGAAAAGTTTAACTGTCTGGACTTTGGGTCACTCAAGTCAAAGGCCACCACCCCATCTGCACCGTCCCAAAAGCAAACAAATGTGCTAACCTTGATTAAAGTCCAGTGGGGCCTGCATATACACCAAATTGCAAAAACTTAAACCGCACAACTCACTGGATTTGGATCTGGCACTATGGATCTCTTGCACAGTTGGGGGGTCGAGCTGGCCGTGTACCTACAAACAAATTTTCAAAGTTATGAAGGATTGTTTAACTTTGCGTCGTCAGTTGCAGATCTGCACATGACTTTTTTCTTATTTTTCCCAATTTGGTTTCACCTCCGACGGGACACTGCAATCCGCCTCATCTGGGTGGCTGTGATCGGGGACTGGCTCAACCTGGTTCTGAAATGGTAACGTTTGTATATTTTAAAATGAAAAAATTAGCAAAAGTGTATGTTTATGACAATGTGGAGCTAAAATCTGTTGACCTGCCTTTTGACCTGACTTTTCTTATCACAATCCCATGACGTAAATCCAACAACATGATTTAAGATTTGAAGATTTGAAGGTTATGTTTAGGGTTTAGGTTAAAGAAAGTAGTGACTATGGTTAAAGTGAGGATCAGTCTCAAGGAAGTGAATACAGGTCAATGTAATGTCTCCAAAACCCATGAAAACCCAACCTGTGTGTTCTGTCACATTAGGGTCCTGTTTGGAGAGCGGCCATATTGGTGGGTTCGCGAGACCCGATTCTATGGAGCAGGTCCAGCTCCTTCTCTACGCCAGTTTCCCATCACGTGTGAGACTGGGCCAGGTATAAAGCTTCACTAATGTCCGCTTAACCTTTGACCTTAACCTTACCAAGATACACGTACAATTGAACAAGGGATTTAGATTTTTACGCTGGATGTCAAAACACTTCTCGCTTGGAACATGATTTCTTATTCGATAATATTAAATGAATTTGAATTTTTTTGCATCAGAATTAAAATGGTTTCTGTTTGTACATTTGAAAGTTAGAATATCAATTTTATAACTTGATTTGAGTGATGATATTAAATGCATTTGTAGAGGTACTAAAATTTGATATCTTTAAAATAACTAAACTTTGGGGGAGCTTTGGGCAATTTGCAATTTTTTAAAACAAAAATTGCAAACAGTATGCAATTTTTTTCAAAGGATTAATTTTATGTCTATATAATGCAGGCACTTTTTGGTAATGTGAGAAAATTACTAGTTTTGTGGTCTGAAAACAGAGAATTTTGTGCCATTTTTTCATCATATGGATTGGCCTCATTATGGACGTTAACCAGGTCAAATCAATCTACTACAGTCTAAAGGCAAACTAGTTTTGAACAATAGTGCTGTGAACATACCCCTTGGTCCTTAATAGTAGTATTCAACAAATACTCACCTGTTTTATTTGTAGGAAGCCCCTCGGGTCATGCCATGGGTGCGGCTGGGGTCTGGTACGTGATGATTACAGCTCTTCTCTCACTGGCAACCGAGAAGCAATGTCCACCACTGTTATACAAGTAAAGACAAAACGATTGCCGCAAACTCTATTTTACATCTACGATCATGCTACAGTTTTAACGTCTTTATGTCAGATTCTTGCAGATGGGGCTGAGCACTATGATGGGGTTGGTCTTGCTGGTTGTTTGCATGTCTCGAGTTTACATGGCGGCTCATTTCCCTCATCAGGTCATCGCTGGAGTGCTCACTGGTCAGTACAGACAGTATTGATACATAAAATTGCTTAACAGGAAAAATAAAGTTCTCGGAAATGAGAAACTGTCATGACATGGATAATCTTGAAAAACATTTTGATTGCATAATAATTTAAAGGTGCAATATGCAACTTTTTTTTCAAAGAGGGTTCCACATTCTTGTCTCCATGGAGATGTTATTCCTTTTCCTGGAATGTTTCACACTATAGAACTTAAAAATATGGATTCCTCAGATTTGACTTATAACTCAGCCTGCTGGCACCTTAGCTGGGGATAAATTTGAAGCAGAGTTTTATGCAAAGAACAGGAATTTATTCACAGAAAAAACAGTAAAATAAACACACTAGGATCATGTAGAGCAGGTTAATATGAATTTTAAAGCCAACATGATGAGGCTCACTGCAGCAGTTACAGAGAGGAATGACAGTTTTTCATTTAAAATCAATTGGACCCAGAGTCGATGGAGTCGGAAGCAACCTATGCTCACTTCCTATTTGGTGTCCATTTATGTATACAGTCTATGATCATAAACCATTTCTTCACATCTGTGCAGGTATTCTTGTGGCTGAGGTCATCTCTCAGTTCAAGTGGATCTACAGCGCCAGTCTAAAAAAATACCTTTTCACCACACTCTTCCTCGCCTTGTTCGTTGTGGGATTCTACCTTCTGCTCGAAGCTCTGGGCGTGGACCTCCTCTGGACCATGGAGAAAGCCGAAAAATGGTGCATCCATGTGGAGTGGATTCACCTGACGACCAGCCCCTTCGCCACTTTGCTCCGTCACATGGGAACTATCTGTGGGCTGGGCTTGGGCCTCCACTCGCCCCTAAACAAAGACTCTAAAAAGAGGAGTTATGCCTTCAGGATGGGATGTGTGCCAGTTTCATTAGTCCTACTGTACATTTTGGATGGATGGACTTTTTCCTCTGATAATCATATGAGTTTTTATTCCCTCTCATTTGTTAAGAGTGCACTGGTTATTTTAATTCCCACCACTTTAGTTCCTTGGGCCCTGTACAAGATTTTGACACAAGAAAGGGCAGACAAAAAACTTTAATTTCAAATGTTTATCTAGTATTTCAGTTTGTCAGTTAATGTTTAATATCTTTGTACCAAGTTTTAAAACGTGTTAAAACGTGAAATCCCTCTTTTTGATGAGGGTAATTGCAATCATTTTATTTTATTTTTTGTTTTAATATTTCCCAGTTGAAAGCTCCAAAAAAATGCATGATTTTTATTGCATGATTTTTTGCACTGAATATAATTAATGAATATATTTCATAACATTTTCACAATATTTAAGATCTGATGCTTTTTATACATTATGTAGCCTATTAACTTTGAGCCTCTGTTTTTACATTTGAAAATTAGAATATGCATTTTATGACTGAATTTATTTGATCTTTTAAGCACATTCTTATAATATGGGTTGTCAATAAAATTTGTTTTTCAGCCTATAAATACAGATTGTTTGTGTCCTGAAGTTTCTGAGAAAGTCCTGATGGTGACGCAGGGAACACCCTTTAAATATTAACCCAAACATGCCCTTGTCACTCAGCTCTCCCGCCAACTGACTTTCAACCCTGTGTCCGAGTGGGTCAAAAGTGAGACTGCTTTCTGAGCTACACGCCTTTTAAAGCTGCTTTAACTGATCCATCAAGAGTATATGAATCAGCCATTACATTATACAATGCCAGAGAGAGAAGATGTAAATAAAATGGGAATATCTATTAAATGCAATTTGAAAAAGGTGTAAGATATTGAGATTAATGTTAAAGTAATATTGCTGTCAGAAGAATTAAACTAGAATTAGAAGCAAATTGTGAAAACACTACTAAGGGGTTAGATTAGAACATCTGACTTGGCAGAAATATTTAACAGAAAAATGAATTCTAGTGTTTTCAAAAATAATAAAATGTCTGCCTCTTATCTCAATTAAATGTTGCAGAAGAATTTGTCGCCGTCAGTGGTGATGCAATAACACGTGTATTAGCTAAGTCAGTAAAATTAATAGATCAGTGAAGACTAAATTGGTTAAGTCTCCCCAATAAGTAAAGGCCAATCCACAAAAGATTGAGGAGAAATGTTTAATTAAAATTAAAAAATACATAGCGCATTTGTGTGTCTATGACCTAACCTCTGTTTTATAAGAGGATAATTATGTCTTTAAAGGGCTTAAAAAGAAACATATTTTACATTTAAAACAAAACATGAATGAGTTATGTGTCCATTTTTGACAGCATTGGAAGTGCCGATTGTACTGGGGGTCCGGGGCAAGAACAGAGCTCCAGAGGCATGATGGGAAATGTAGTAGGCTGTCTGGGAAACGACGATCAACATTAGTACAATGCATCCGTGTTACTGCTCCGAGGCCTCTTGATCTTTTCAATGTTTTTCAGAATCATGTCGTGCAATGTTACCTAAAAAGAACAAAACAATCAAAGTACAAAAACAAAACTGCTGTAGGTAGGATATATAATATAATATAATATAATAATTA
>KN516634.1:3752-14466 GCA_000787155.1 Scartelaos histophorus
TCAGATGTGTTGGATGTTAAATGTGTTGGAACAGCAGGAAATGAACTCTGAAAGTGTTTTTCTATCACAGAGGTTTGTATAGTTCACTGTGAAATATAGAAACATTGGCTTCTGCTGAAGTGAGGAACTGACCATGTGCTCCAGACACAACATCAAACAACCTCTGAAACATGCAGCACAACAATCAGTCAGGAGCGAGGCCATTCTCCCTCAGGCTCTGTCAATTAGTTATTAGCACATAAACACCACACACTTTGATCAAGTTTAACAGAAATACACTCTGAATATCCACTACAATTTAAACATGTGATCTGTCAACAGTCTCTTTGAATCCTTCAGGACTCACTGGTGGATTCTTAAACATTCATGTTCTTCAGTGGGGTGACCATCAGGGTCAAATGGTGCATGATACAACTTGTATCTTCATCTGATACTGCTATCAGTGCTTGATGGGCCGAAGAGTTGTTGCTGGAAGCAAATTCCACCTCCCCAGCTAAAGCATATGAGTAAATATTTGAAAAACAGAGGCAGGGGAAGAGAGAAGGAGGTATTGCAAATAAAATGTGTGACCCCAGGTCATGGAATTCCAGGATTGGTTGGATCCAGGAGCATGCAGGCCTAAAGCCCCACGGGCACCGCTGGTCTTAGACAACAAGTCTGTGGATACGCTCAGACAGACCCACCCCCGGGCTTTTGTTGTTGTTGTTGTTTGAGAGGCTCACAAAGAGGAGGTGTGTCAGGGGTCAGTGTGTAGGATTGTAAAGTGGATCTATACTGTCCTTCACTGCTGCTTCTACCTTGGACTTTAGCCGGACTGTGTCTTGTTTCAGGCCGATAAGAGCAGAGCCAGGCTCAGAGTGCAGCTCACTGAGGCCCCTCAGCTCGAGCTGCTCCAACACAAAGCTCTTTTGAGCATTGTCTCCTCTCAGCCTGCTCATATGATTAGTCAGCACACTGTTATCACACAAGGCCCTGGCCTACTTCTGCAGGAATTCAACCTATGACATCAGTTACGGACAAAGTTTGTTCTAAACTCTGCTCATGTCCAGGTAGAGGCAAAGGACAGAGCTGATCTGTCAGTCTCACCAACAGGATTCTGATTAAAGAATCAGTTGGATCAGTTTGGATGCATCAGCAGTTGTATTAGGCTTATTTAAATGTCAAACTGAAACAAATGTTTACATTGGCAAAGATAAATGAGATAAATAAAACATTTATATTCCTGTTTAACATTAAGACGACATCATCGCTTCCTTGCTTCTCTGTGTGTGACATAAACTCCTAAAAGTGTGTGCAACCCAAAGTGAAAGCAGAGCAGGCCTGAAGGTAGGACACAGTTGTGGCAGGGATTTTCTTATTTAACCATGAACAAAGCCCCAAAACCGTAACCACAGTAACCACAGGCCCAGAGCTTGTTCCAATTAGCCTGAGTTTCTTAACTTTAACCAAACCTTTAACTTCCTCGACCACACATTATCGTTAGCTGTTAGCTAAACTCTGATGCCAACTCTTTGCTGTCACACACTCTTTATACGCCTGCATGTCATTTGTATGCAGAGCACTTCCTGTATTCTGTAACCCGAGTTCAGATCTATGGAACTCTCCGGTGGCTGTAGAAATACAGTAAATGGCCGGAATAGGAGACCCAGGCCAAAGTAAGCAGAAAACATATTTAAATGAACGGTGGGCTGGCTGCCCCGGGGGGAGTGTGGGAGACGGCCTGCTCGCAGCGCATTCCAAGCCTTTGTCATTCTAGTTTCCTGTCAACATCTTAAGCCAACAGATAATGGAATCTGAAGGATGGGTGCATTGGAACCTCACCTCTTTATCCCGCAGATCAGCCCACCCCCCGACAATGAGGAAAGAAGATCTATTGGAGGAAATACCTTCAAAGTGAGACATCTTGTTTGGAGATGGTTTCTGGTTTAAATCCTCCACCACAAGACACATGAGGTGAGGGAGGTTTTCTTGGGACACCCCCCTCCGACCAGAGTAAAAGATAATTATCACAAGAGGCTCCAACATGTTTACGGAGCTCATCGTAATACCTGTTGTAATGTTGGGGGGTATTATTTCATAGCCATTTGGCCTAATTTATGAGGTGCTCCACATGAGTTTGCTCCCTTTTATGGCCCTGTTTCCCCGTGTCTGCTCAAAGGGTGTATGCACCCTCGGAAAGGCCAGCCCAGGGCCAGTAACGCCCGCTGTACCAGGCAACCACAACCATTCTCCATCAATTACATCACTTTTGCACATCTCAGCTGCACAACTCCGTGTTTTTTAGCTTGTTTTCTTGCAGGAGCATCTGAAGCTGTGGAGGAGCAGCATATGTTCCAGAGGAGTTCCAGTTAACCCGAGAACACCGTGTCCCAAATACAACAGCGCAGGTAATTCTTCATGTAGGTTTGCACAGTTTTATACAGCGAGACCTTATATTACGCTATTTTCTCATTTATTATAACATTGTTTCCTTATCAAAACCATGCATGGAGTTGTGGTTTGTTTCGTACACATGTTAAACACACACATTGTCCATATTTAGGCTCTTAGTTCTTTTCTCAAATGAAAAACACTCTGCTCCACCTTGTGATGTCATGCGGTAATACAGGAAGTGCTTCACTGCATTTTTAAACTCCATACGGAGTCGTTTGGATGATTTCAGCTGTTAACTTGACAAAAAGCAAAGATATAAATGGTAATAATAAATCCAAAATCATGTCTTATGGAACAAAGACATACATTTTTTCATTATTAAAATAAAGAAAAAATTAAAAATACTGGTCTACAATGGATTTTTTCAATTAAATTAACATGAAATTTAATTGACTAAAAAATATTTTAATTAAAAGGCTTAAAGATCCTACATTAGCCATGTAATGTTGTTTCCTCATCAGAAACAGACCTGGAGTTGTGTTTTGTTTCACTCACACATGTTCAAGTAACTCTTTCTTATTAGTCTGTCTGCATCACCAAACCTCAAAAATACTCGGTTTTCAGCAGGTCGTGAAGCAGCTGAAACGATCCAGATGATTCTAGTGAAGAGTTACAGAGTTTAAAAACACAATGGAGCACTTTTTGTTTGTGCGTTTCCCGTTTGAGAGAAGAACTCGGCCTAAATACATAAGATTTGTGTGTCAAACGTGTGAAAAGAAACAACTCCGGATATGTTTGTGATGAGAAAATAAAGCGATACGAGCCCTTTAAACCAAAAAATCGAAGGCCAGTGTGTGAACTACAACAGCAAGTGACTCACATTGACCTTTTCCACATGTAATTGTTAGGAGAAAACAGGCGTAATATTCCATGACCTCGCAAAGTGAATTGTGTCACTGTTTAAAAGCTCCCTCCTTATCGGCCTGCGGACAATTGCAGTAACACCCATTTTCCTTTTTGTATAATATCTCTGCCGGTTTTCTCAGTGAAGCGGTGCCAATCCATCCCTGCCCTCCCTGCCCTCTTCCTTTTCATCCTCGGGTGTCTATAAGGAAGTGACTTTGGGTCAGTGGTATGTCTGCAGCGTAAACAGTGGCTATAGGCAGGGCCCGAGCTTATCAGGCCTCCTCTGTCTGACCGAGCCTCTCCTCCCTCTTTGTTTAGACGGCGTTCCACATCCTCCCCCGTCTCCGCGCTATTCTTCCCCCGCGAATCGTGTTGTAAAAGTGAAAGGTTTTTAGTTCTTTACTTTAGGAGTAAACAGGAGAAGGAGTCGAACCCAAACAGCGCTTAAAGGAGGTGAGTATGAAAGGGAAAGGCATGTCCTGGGATGTTGACAAATATTTACTGCTTGCTCTGACAACAAGAGGAATGTACGTGGGGGTATGACTTAGGCTTAGACATGGAGGTGCACTCAGGAACTTTTCTGGGGAAGGGTCAACCGCCAGCTTGTCTCCATGGAGATGTTACTGTTTTGCCCCATGCAGCATTTACGCAATAACATGGGTTGTAATTGACCTAAAACTTGCATTCTCACTCTTATTCCTTTATGTGTAACTTGACCCTGTGGTGTTACCTGCTGTTTCCGTAGAGATAAATAAGTGTAGCGTATTTTTTGGGCTATAAAGGCGCAGTATCAAATAATATGTCCACACATAAGGAGCATCGGATTATAAGTCACAATAAGAGAAACAAAACTTGTGTCGGATAAATCGAACTTTATTCAGGTCATTTACAATAACTCTCAGTTGTAGCTAACACAAAAATACAAGTTTAACAGTTGGTGATTTGGGCATCAAACATGCCCGGATCCCTCTCAACATTGTTCACAGTTTTAACAAAAATACAAAACCTGAAATCTGCATGGTAATGGTGGCATTTTGGGTCCTTGTACAGCACACGGCAGAACTACCGGTATGTTGCACAGTCGCCCTATATGTCGCCAACATATTACTCCTCCTGACTCGCCCACTAATACGTTATTAGTCATAATGTTGCAACATAAAATTGGTTCGAGGCTACTAAAGACAACCAAAGGTCACATACATACACATACACATACACACTGGATTATAAGGCCACTGTCGATTTTTGAGAAAATGTAATGATTTTAGATTCGCCTTTAGTCTGAAAAATACGGTAATGCCATAGTGTGGAACATTCCAGGCCATATCACCATGAAGGTGACGAACCTCCACCAGAAGAGTTACACTATAAGCCTTTAAATGTATGTAATCTATAAGGGAAATTACTTGGACACAGTAGCTCACACATCACAATATATTAAAATAACAAAGAACAAAAATATGAATTATAATAATAAATTCAAAATAAATTGTAAAAATAGCAAGAGACTGGTGTCAAATAAGACATAATTATATAAATGCATATAAAAAAGTAAAAATAAAACATAGAAATATAATCATACAAATATATTTCAGCATATATAAAAGGTCATAAGAAAACAGTGCAAATATTATATGATTGACGGGACATTTGGTTAGTAGTAGTCACTTGTAGGGAGTATTATCTGCTACATAAGGGTGAGTTGTTGCACAGTTGTAGGGAGTATTATAGTAGGAATGTAGTCCTGTTTCTCTCTCTGTTTTAGTGGAGCTGTTGGAGCCTGTTGGAGAATGAGCTCCTCTGCTCCTCTATAGTTTGCCTCTGTATAAATGGCCACAGCTCACCCGGCTCCATCAACTCTGGCTCCAATTGACTTTCCATTGAAAAATTGTTACCCCTCTTTGTGTAACATCTGCAGAGAATCTTGTCACTTTGGTTTTAAAATGTTTATATTAACACGCTCTACACGATCCTGCCAAAATTTAAGATGTAAACACTTCAGAAAATGACTTAAAAGTAGTAAAATTATGTGTCCATGCAGCAAGATCATTTTACTTGACAAGTTATCATAAAATACAATAAAAAAGTAAAAATAAAACATAGAAATATAATCATACAAATATATTTCAGCATATATAAAAGGTCATAAGAAAACAGTGCAAATATTATATGATTGACGGGACATTTGGTTAGTAGTAGTCACTTGTAGGGAGTATTATCTGCTACATAAGGGTGAGTTGTTGCACAGTTGTAGGGAGTATTATAGTAGGAATGTAGTCCTGTTTCTCTCTCTGTTTTAGTGGAGCTGTTGGAGCCTGTTGGAGAATGAGCTCCTCTGCTCCTCTATAGTTTGCCTCTGTATAAATGGCCACAGCTCACCCGGCTCCATCAACTCTGGCTCCAATTGACTTTCCATTGAAAAATTGTTACCCCTCTTTGTGTAACATCTGCAGAGAATCTTGTCACTTTGGTTTTAAAATGTTTATATTAACACGCTCTACACGATCCTGCCAAAATTTAAGATGTAAACACTTCAGAAAATGACTTAAAAGTAGTAAAATTATGTGTCCATGCAGCAAGATCATTTTACTTGACAAGTTATCATAAAATACACTACCTCTAGACTAGATTTAAGCACTCTATGGTCTAGGAAGTGATAATAAATCTGAAAACAAGATGATATAAGTTTAAAATTTGCAGAGAAATTTGCAGTGTTAGTCCATTTCTTTATGCAGTTTCTTTATCGTCTGGTGCAGTGGGTGGAGAGCAGTTCGTCCTTCACTGTGACAAATTCGTCCCGCTCACAGCCGATCACGTGACCAGCTTTACAGATCAGTTTGTCGATATGACCGATGCCCCTTTTCCCGGTGCTTCCCCTCCCCGGTCGACCACAGCGAAGCGCCTGGACTGCCTCACAGCTCCTCCAAAGAGTTTCCCAGCTCCAGTGTGCGGTCGGTGGCTGTGGCCTGTCACTGGGGGCAGATTAAAGCGCCCCCATGTTTTGTTTCGCTCGAGGAGGGGCCCTGCGTGTGTGTGTGATCCGCTGTCACACTCCTTCTCATCCATCTCCGCCAAAATTGAAGGGGGCATGGGAGGGAAAAGCGGGTTCAGGTGGGGGCAAGGGCCAGGGTCGCTCAGGGGGAAGAGTGGGGTCAGGGGTTAAGCTGGGTACCTCCCTCGAGCCTGAGCCACACACACACACACGCACACACACACACACACACACACACGTACGCAGGCACACACAAACATAATAAAGTCCTACGGTGACGTTTGTCCGCTCTTGTCGTCTGCTACGCTGCACTTCTTCATGCGCAGCGCCTCCTGTTATTGAGTGCAGATGTGGGGCTGTAATGAGCTGAGACTCCGGGAGGACGGAGCTCTGACGAATGGCGCAAGAGGCGAACGAGAGAAGAAGAAAAAAACAACAAAACGGGCGGACTGCGGAAGACGAGGCCGTGCGCGAAGAGATGACAGGGGCCGACAGGTGCACCTCTCCTGTCGCCTCACCGTGGTATAGATATAAGTGAGGCTCAAAACAGGCCTTCCAGGAATCACTCCGCATGAATCTGGACTGTATGTGTCATGTGTTTTTCAGAATCACAATGACTTTTTTGTACTTTCCAAATTCCCAAGAGCATAATTTTACCCTGAATAACACAGGATAAGAAGATAAAACAGTGAATCATATAGAGGAAAAAGTTAGACATTAAAAGCTTTCTAAATACATGGGTCTGGAGAGTTTTCTTTTAAAATGGGTGAGGGAAAAAACTATTACAGACAATTAAAAAAAATTAAAATACAATACAGTTAAACCCTGTCAGAATTACAAGAGCTCCTTTTAAAGCCACAGTATGTAACTTTTTGGCACAATAAGTTGGGTTTTTCCTTTTGTTGTGTTTATTGCACTAAAAACACACACTTTCATCTTTAAAGAGACATCAGAGTCATTTTCTAGTGAGCCAGAGTGTTGCAGACGAGCGGAGACACTTTTTAAAATATTTCATTTGCATTTGTATTTGCACCCACTCCACAAAGCATCTGAGGTAAATCTGTTATTACACCGGAAGGTCAATGTAAATGTCTTGTGTGTTGATAGAATAATAAAATAAAACTAACCTTGTATCGCATGAATCACATGTTGAGGGACTATTTTCTCAGCAGCAGTGGTGATATCAGTCCGCCAAGTAGAACTCGCTGCTGCTGCTCAGGTATAAATCCTTCAAATGCAACACAAATATTCACATCGAGAGTCTGACGTTATAATTGTTTTACCTCTGGAACTTTGTTGAGTGGGGAAGACTCATTATGGCCGTTAATCTAGCACCAGCGACCTCTGCAAACACAAGGACTGGAAGTTTCTCCACAAATCTACAACACTCTGGTTCACTAATTAGGTCCTATGTCCAAAATTCTATCTCTTTAATCTGAATGGGCATCTCCACAGACCTGATTCACATGGAGGAGGGCCGAAGTACGAGCATAACCGTGAAACATATTAACGTGCAATATACGCAAAAGTGCGAAGAATTTATGCTGCAGCTGAGGCTCTGCTCTGTCTGAAGCTCTCTTAGACTTTAATTTGAACTTTATTTTAACACAATCTGTCCTTGAAGAGGTGATTTAGCTGGAACTACAACAGGCAAATCGATTTTGTGCTGTTAAACAAGACTCTCACACATAAAATTACAGTCACGAGTTAGTTTTTCTCACTTTTTTTGTTGAAAATCAAACAAAAAGACTCCTGAAAATGCGCTGTTTAAATGCATTTCTTGAATTTGTTTTGCAGACAATCTTAACACCTTTGTCCCAGTGTTTAGCAATGTGTGCGTTTCCACGGTAACGGGATGAACCTTCCTCGGCAGACATACTTGTAGAACACCCCCAGCATGACGTCACTGCCAAGAATCAACATATAGTAATGATACCAGTAAAGGCGTGAAAGGAGAAATGAGTCAGTTCAGAGTTCACGCAGCGTTCACTTCACAGGTCAAGCAAGACTCTGGACTCTTATTAGATTTATTTATCCGGGCAGATTTCATTCTCCAGGGTCCAGACTGTGGAGGAAAGGAGGAGATTGGATGAGAGGGAGACGTGGCAGATTGACAGACGGGTGAAAGACAAGTCACGAGAGAGAGAAGAGAGACAGAAAATGAAAAAAAAAAAATGAAAATCATGAAAAAAACTATTATCTTGGACTATTCTGACACTCAAATTACAAAATACAAAAGTAAAACCCGTTAAAATGTACAGTTCACATGCTTGAGTCCACATGTCGACATCTCCAAAGCTCAAAATGCTCCGTTCCACCTTGTGATGTCATGCAGTGGTAGTTATCACTTCAATCAACAGCTCCTTTTACCTTTAGTTCAGCAGAAATTGACGATTCTAGAGCTGAAATGATCCAAATGATCCTAGTGAAAGTGTATGGAGTTTAAAAACACAGTGGAGCACTTTTTTATATGACATCATTATGACATCACAAGGTGGAACAGAGCGTTTTACAGTCTGAGAGAAAAACGCAGACTAAATATGCAGGATTTGTGATGAGGAAACATTATAACAGATTTGAAAATAGCATAATTAGCGTAAAATTTAACTCTTTAAGTAAAAGTAATGTTAAAAATAAGTAGCAACTCAATTATGTGATTTTTACTAAAGTTAAAAATGTAATTGTAATCTAAATTTAATATTTTCTTATATACATTTATATGTTTAGCCTTATTTGACACCAGTCTCTTGTTATTTTTGCTACTTTATTATTACCATTTATATAGTTTTGCTTTCTTATTATGATATATTGTGATGTGCGAGATACTGTGTCCATATAATTTCCCATATAAATCAATAAAGTCTAACTGAATGGACAAATACTTGAAATAATACACACATTTGAATACTGAACCACAAAATCGTGTGTGAGGTGTGAGAACATTTTCTATATAAGTCTGTTATATAAGTCTTCTGTTACCGTAGACTGTGCCCACCCCTGCCCACCTCTGCCCACGATCACCCCACTGTGCCACAGCAGCTGGTTGGTTTCCACAGATGTGATCGTCTAATGTAAAGTGAGGTTTTGTCAATACATGTGACTGAAATGACATAGATTTAAAATTATTGACTTAAACTTTAAATAGACGGAGTGAACCTTGACCCCACAGGACACACAGAGCAGGGACGACCTATGAGCCACAGCTGCTCCTCTACTGGGAACTATGGCCTACAGCTGGAGCAACGCATAAGTACACAGACCTGGAGGTTGGTAGTTAGATCCCTGCGTTAACCAATGTATACAGTTAAAAAACATGGAAGGAGAGGGAATTTCAGGGGATTTTTTTCTTATTTAAAAGTCCAGTACAGGTGCTCCTCAAGCTCAAAAGTACAGTGAAGATGACCATGTTTGTAGTACAAAAACGTACTGTGATAGAGTAAAATGTGCTCAAAAATGTCCAAGAAATATAGAAATATTCCAAAAGTACTTTATTATTTACATGGGATGTAAGGCAAGTGTATTTATACAGCACAATTTGTACACAGAGTAATTCAGAGTGGTTTACATAACACAAAATACATTAAAATCAGAAAACAAACAAATCAAAACATAAATAATCATCATAAAATTAAAAAAGAGAGACAAAGAAACATTAAATGAAAGAAGAATGCAGAATAAAAACCTTTCAGTCACACAGCTACACACTGTTGTGTCCTTGGGCAAGTGATTTAACCAGATTTAAAGATTTAACTGAGTATTACATGGTGTGTCTTGTAAAATAAACCAAAAAAGTTTAAGAGTTTAAAAAAAAGGACGTAATTGTGGCTCTCTAGGAACAGTTTTTATGACTTATTTATTTTTTAAATGGTAGACAGAGACATGCACATCCAATAAAAGCAGCAACTGCGGGTTGGGTCCAAAGAAAAAACACATCTGCACTGCAGATTTTTGGAACTCCCAAATTTTTATTTTAATGACACCACAAATATGTTTATAATATGTATTTTTATAACATCTTAATGGGACCTGGGACCCAGAGACTTCATCCTTCCAGGATTGTGATCATCTTGTCCATCCAGTCTAGTCTCATCCAGTTCAGTCTCACTATGCTTCCATTGTAGGGAGTATTATACTCCGATGACGCATAGGCCAAGATAAGAAAAACTGAGCCTGCAGTTTAATCTGTTTATCAGTGTTTCTGTGGGGAGTTTGGAGGGATCAAAGTTACAAATTGACAGCCTGGCAGCTGCATAAAACTGTGGCCAAATGGGCATCGACTAAAAGTCATTTAAGATCAGTGATGAGAAGAGTGCTGTGAAAATGTGTTTAGTTACAGAATACTGAACACCTGCATTATAATGTATTTTGTAACAAATTCTCTTTTACATGAGCCAGTGAGAATACTGTGTACTGGATAAAAAAAAAAAAGTGTTCCTCACCTTC
>KN516637.1:1298-19588 GCA_000787155.1 Scartelaos histophorus
AAATAATACCAAGAGTACAGCGAGATTCAACTTCAAATTTGATGCTAAATTAATGTATTCAGTTATAAAGTGTAACTTATTGGAATCTTAAGCATCTCTACTTTACATTTATTCATTTACAGGTGGCTTTATAGCTCAGAAATATGTATATTATATTATTATAGTATATAGTATTATTATATATATATATATTTCAATAGATTTTTACGCAAACTGATATTTTTGGAGCATTCTGCTATGTTATGAGATTGTTCCTTAATCAAAAACTTCAAAAGAAGTTTTAGGTGTCATCTATGCGTGTTTGAGTAATTTAGCGATCTCTCCCATGCTATATTTGAACCCTCTTTACTGTTAAAAGTACAATTCTGTGCAACGCTCCGCCCACAAGCCTACATCACCCATGCTCCCACAGAAAAACATGATACAAAACTGGACAATATATTCACTTTGGTCATAAGAAAACATTTTTATAATACTTTTCTTTCAAACTAGAGCTGCTAAAACAAATTGAAATTGAGATTTGAATAGACAATTGAGGAATCGCAATGGCTGCACTTTTGAAGCAGAATAATTTCCATAATTTAATCCACAAACAACAAAATATCTTGAATTATTTTGCTTAAAAACTGCTAACCCTGTAGTTTAGAGCTTTCCAAATGTTCTGAAATGTGATTCTTGTATTAATTTGTTAGTTCATCCAGTTATTGAAACACAAGGCATATCAGAAAAATCACAATTAGATGTTTTTTTTGGTTTTCCACTCCAAAATTCACTCCTATATGCGTTCTGTTGTTGTGACTGGATTGGACTGGACAGCCTTCCTCTCTGAAGCAGCCTGGGTTATGTGTGGCAGGTGTTTTTGCTCTCCAGAGCTCCTCTGGCGCAGTTTTGGCCCAGAACGCTGTGTTTAAATGAGAGCGCTGATGGTGCCTGAGTCTCCGCGTGGCCCCTGGACTCCTCCTGTTCGGAATGACTCCCCTCTTGTCCCTCTCTCGCTGCCGCGCTCCAAGCTCATTCTTCAGGATCTAAATTTAAAAAGAAAGCTCATCTATCTACCCCCGCCCCCGGCTAACCTGGTACTGATACTGCTACTGCTATGCTAGCGCTAGTGCAAGAACAGGCTAATACTGAGGAGGTGGTAAACAAACATATGGAAAAATGAATTAAAAGTTTAAAATAAAGTTGAAATATTTGACTTTTTGTTTTAATAAAGAATAAAGTTATCATGTTTTGAAATATAATGCTCATAGGTTTTTGCAGTTTCCAAACCACAGTGGCTAATGATATTTTTTAGTATTCAGTTGTAGAATAGAAGCTTATAGGAGATGTCAGAAGGTTGCTAAAATTGAAATAGGCCGAATGCTTTGTTTTTATTATTATTATTTTTATTATTATTATTATTTATTTATTTATTTTTATTATTATTATGGGGAGGGGAGGGGCTAGTTAGAAAGAAAGACCGAGATTGGGCAAAATGACAGAGGAGAGAGAAAAGTGGCAGAGAAGAGGTTGTACTAACAGAGGGTAAAGAGGTGGAGCAGAAAGCTGACTCTGTTTGGTCTTGGGAGCTGTCCTTGGTGCTGAAGTAATGTCCTATGAGAGAAAAGAGAGACAGAAAAGCGACTGAGAGAGAGAAAGAAAAACAGAGAGACTGAGAGTAAAAGAGGCAGAGGAAGTGAAAGGTAATACTTGGTTTTGGTCGCAGTCCGTTGTGCTGAAGTGACTCTCAATGTCCTAGAGAGAGCGAGAAGAGACATAGAGGGAAAAGTGACAGAGAGAGAGAACGTAAAACAGAGAGAGGGTGAGAGACAAAGAGAAAGAGAATGTAGAAGAGGTAGAGCAGCGGAAAAGTTGTACCAGCTGCTTTCAGGAACTGTCCTTGGTGCTGAAGAGTCTCCGGGTGCCCTATGAGAGAAGAGAAAAGAGAGAAGAACGAGAAGGAGAGAGAGAAAGAGACAGAGGAGTGGAAAGGTTGTACTATTTGATTGAGCGCTATCCATGGTGCTGAAGTGTCTCTGAGCGCCTTATGAGAGAGAGAAGCGAGAGAGAGACAGTGACAAAGAGAAAGAAAAACAGAGAGAGAAAGAGAACAAAAAAGGCAGAGGAGTGGAAAGGTTGTACTAGATGATTTTGGGCGATGTTTTTGGTGTTGAAGAGTTTCTGAGTATGAGAGAGAGAAGAGAAAGAGACACAAAGAGAGAAAAAAAGTGGGAGAAATAGAGTTAAAGAGGCAGAGGAGTGGAAAGGTTGTACAATTTGATTTTGGGCTCTGTCCATGGTTCTGAAAAGTCTCTAAGTGTCCTATGAGAGAGAGAGAGAAAAAAGGGAGAGAAAAGTGACTTAGAGAGTGAAAAAAAAACAGAGAGAGGGGGGCAGAGATCGAGACACAGAGAGAAAAAGAGAGTAAAAGTGGCAGACTAGTGGAAAGGTTGGATTATTTGATTTTGGGCGCTGTCCAGGGTGCTGAAGTGTCTCCAAATGTCCTATGAGAGAGAGAGAAAAAAAGAGAGAGAGAAGTGACTGAGAGAGCGAAAGAAAAACAGAGAGAGGGGGGACAGAGATCGAGACACAGGGAGTAAAAGAGAGTAAAAGTGGCAGACTAGTGGAAAGGTTGGATTATTTGATTTTGGGCGCTGTCCAGGGTGCTGAAGTGTCTCTGAGTGTCCTATGAGAGAGAGGGGGGGAGAAGAGAGGGAGAAATAAGGACAGAGAGAGAAAGAAAGAGAGGGGGAGAGGCAGAGGAGTGGAAAGGTTGTATTATTTGATTTTGGGCGCTGTCCATGGAGCTGAAGAGTCTCTGAGTGTCCTGTGAGAGAAAGAGAGAGAGAAAGAGAGAGAAGGAGGGAGAGGGAAAGGAGAAAAAGAGTGAGGGGGACAGAGGAGTGGAGGATGCACCGTCACGCTTCCCCCACAAGACTTCATCGAAAACCAGCCAATATCCAGTCCAACCAAATGTCACAAATAATGATGCAAATACGCCATACAGAAGCACATGTTCTGGCAAATTAAAACTACTGCCACCTATTGATACTTTGCAGTCACTTCATGCTGGGGGTGCTCTGCATGTGTGTCTATGGTGGAATGTCCAGCAGTTATCATAGTCACGCAATCCACATATTAGCAGAGTGCAGTGTCAAAATAGTTTTAAGATTGTCTGACAACTCAAGATGAAATACAAAATGGATTTAAACAACAGCTCTCGGCTAATTCTAGCGAGCTTATGACTGTAGTGTTATTTATTATTTGTTATTTGCCCTGGGGCAGCAGACGCCAGGTGTGGCTGCCATTCTGTGCCGACAAATTCTGCATTGTTCCTCTCTGTATTAAAAAAAGAAAATCAGATCAGAAATTATAATCACCATACAATGATAATGATTTTGTTTTGGTGACATGGTGGCTAAGACGCTCACCTCACAGCAAGAAGGTTGTGGGTTCAATTCCTGGATCTCCCAAGTCCTTTCTGTAGACAGAAGTTTGCATGTTCTTTGAGTGTCGATGTCAAATTTTCCAGCTAAGAACATTCATAGATGGGTCAAATGTATGTTTAACTGAGAGATAGTGAAGATTATTTCAAATGCAGGTTTAACCTAGAGACACTGAAGAGTGGGTCAAATGCAAGTTTAACCTAGAGACACTGAAGGGTAGGTCAAATGCAGGTTTAACTATGACACTGAAAGGTGGGTCAAATGCACTTTAACCCAGAGACACTGAAGAGGATGGGTCTAATGCAAGTTTAACCCAGATACACTAAAGGGTGGGTCAAATGCAAGTTTGACCTGGACACACTGAAGAGTGGGTCAAATGCTGGTTTAACCTAGAGACACTGAAGGGTGGGTCAAATGCAGGTGCAACCTTGAGACATTGGATAATGGGTGAAATGTAGTTATAACCCAGAGACATTGAAGAATGGCTAAAATGTACGTTTAACCCAGAGACACTGAGGAATAGGTCTAATGCAGGCTTAACCCAGAGGCATTGAAGGATGGGTCTAATGCAGGCTTATCCCAGAGACATTGAACGATGGGTCAAGCACAGGTTTAACTCAGAGACACAGAAAGATGGGTCAAATGTTAATTTAACCCAGAGATACAGAAAGATGGGTCAAATGTTAATTTAACCCAGAGATACTGAAGGATGGTCATATTCAGATTTAACCCAGAGACACTGAAGGATGGGTCAAATGGAGGTTTAACCCAGAGACACTGAAGAATGGGTCAAACGCAGTGGAAACATTTCCTTACAGGGGCAGTAAAGGCTAGACTGACCCTTCCCCAACGGAGTGTATTTGGATACAGACATCAAATGGACTTGGATGGGGGAAAATATAAAGCAGCAGCCATCATTATATCTGCTCCACTCTCTGCTTTGCTAACATTATAAAAGATGGATGAAAAACCCACTTGTGTGTGAAGAAGCAGTGAGCAGACTGGAGCCTCTACGGGCAGACCCAAGCATGCTACGCTAATCTACCTCCCAAAAGTCCTAATTTACACCGCCAGCTCCACCCAGCAGAAATACAAGCAAATAAGGCTGGAGACGAAGTTAACCACATGGATTAGGTGTAGTTTTATTGAGTCGAATTTCACTTTTTGATCATTTTGTTCTCTCGGTATATAAGTTTCAAATCAACACACCAACTTTAATCCACTTGTGTCTATAGAGCTTTACACTGTAACTTCAAATTTGTTTTCTTAAATTGCATTTTTCTCAAATTAGGCACATACAGATCATCAATAATTTGCATTATTGTAAGATTCTGTACCAGGCTCCGCCCACTAGTCTGTTTCAATTGTTCATAAATGTATAAAAACGGGGTACAAAACAATACAGTACAACTTCACAAACCTGGTGCGATATGCTAGTACGGTAGTTTGATTATCGGGATGTGCGCTGATTGTGTTGTGAAAGTGACTTAACACCGAAAGCAAAGGATGGGTCAAATGCAGATATAACAAGAGGCACTAAAGAAGATGTCAAATGCAAAGACACTGAAAAGACACTGAAATATTAATCTAAGACCAATGTAAAACAGAGACACTGAAGGATGGGTAAAATGCGGGTTTAACACAGAGACACTGAAGGATGGGTCCAATGCAGGTTTAATGCAGATGCACTGAGGGATGGGCAACCTAGAGGCACTGGGCACTGAATAATGGCTGACCAACCTTTAGTGTCAATGAAGGATGCGTTGAATGCGGTTTTAACACAGAGAGACTGAAGGATGGGTCAAATGCAGGTTTAACACAGACACTGAAGGATCGGTCAAATGCAGGTGTATCAGAGACACTGAAGGATGAGTCAAATGCAGGTGTAATCCAGAGACACTGAAGAATGGGTCAAATGTAGGTTTAACCCAGAAACACTAAAAATTGGTCAAACACAGGTTTAATCCAGGGACACCAAAGGATGGGTTAAATACAGGTGCAACAGAGAGACACTGAATAATGGCTGAAATGCAGGTTTAAGCTAGACACACTAAAGGATGGGTCAAATGGGTCAAGCAGCTTTAACCCAGAGAGACATAAGGATAGTTCAAATGCAGGTTTAACCCAGACACACTGAATGATGTTCACACAGTAATAGTCCATAAATATGTAAAAACAGGAAACAAAACAACACTTAGAAACCTGGTGTGATATATTTGTACAGTAGTTTAATAATTGGAATGTGTGCTGATTGTGTTGTGATAATGCTCTGAAGGGGTAGTGACTTACACGGAGAGCAAGAGCAAAGAGACAGAGAACTCAGAGCATCAAATCAAACCCCATAGAAATGTAATATCGACTCTTTAACCTCATGTCTTATCGTACGAAGCAGAATCTCTGTGAAAACTTTGCCCTATCCCCTCAACACATTTCTAAGTTGATTTTCCGTTTGCCCAGGAGGCCCTGATCATGGCGAGCGTGGAGCACCCTCACCTGGTGCGCCTCCTAGGGGTGTGTCTGAGTCCAACTATCCAGTTGGTGACTCAACTCATGCCCCACGGCTGTCTGCTGGACTACGTGCACGAACACAAGGACCACATCGGCTCCCAGCTGCTGCTCAACTGGTGTGTGCAGATCGCAAAGGTAAGGAAGGAACTTTAACATGTACTTTACTATTACTACTACTACTGTAACTACTACTGCTCCTACTACTTTGACTCTGTCTAAAGTTGCAACAAACCAACCACAGCTGCTCATTTGTACCACATTCAGAACAAAAATATATACCTTCTTTTACAAGACTTTGGTGCTTTGATCAGCTGTTTCTCAATTCTGTTTGTTGTATTTATTTGAATTTTATTTTAATATCTTTTTTACTGTTAACCTGCAGCGTTTGTTTTGACATGAACAGAGCCTGCGTCTCTCTGATTGGTTGATTTGCCTGTCAGTCACGTCCTAAAACTGGGGAGATATATACAGTTCCAGATACTGTCATTTTTGTGAAGTTTTGTGAAAGCGTGTGGATCTGGTAGGCCAGGTAAAACTGTTATTAACCCTTTAGTCTTTCAGAAGCTGCCCTTATTCCCTCCTCATGTCCTCATGCTTCCCTTTAGTCCTCCAGACACCTGCTCACTCTCCTATCCTCTTTAGTTTTCACTCTTTAGTTTTTGTGTGCAAAGTTTAGGTGTCTAGTCCCCTTTATTTTTTTTAAACATTGTTTCCTCATGCTGACCTTTAATCCTCCAGACCACTCTCCCCTTTTGTCCCTAAACTAGTCTCCTTTTCTCTCTTACTTATAATCCTCCATACCCTTCTCCATCTCACTCTTCCTTTTAATCGTCAAACCCCTCATCTACTCACTCTCCCCTTTAGTCGTCCAGATCCCGCTCCACATCACTCTCCCCTTTAGTCCTCAAACCTCCGTACCCTTCACCCTCCCCTTTAGTCCTCAAACCTCTCTACCCCTTACCCTCCCCTGTAGTCCTCAAAACTCTCTTCCCTTCCCTTTCCCCTTTAGTCCTCAAACATCCCGACCCCTCACTCTCCCCCTTAGTCCTCCAGACCCTTCCCCATTTCACTCTCCGCTTTTGTCCTCAAACCTTTCTCCCCTCACTCTCCTCTTTTGTCTTAAACCTCTCTACCCCTCAATCTCCCCTTTAGTCCTCAAACCTTTCGACCCCTCACTCTAACCTTTAGTTCTCAAAACTCTCTTCCCTTTACTCTCCCCTTTAGTCCTCAAACCTCTCAACCCCTCACTCTCCCCTTTAGTCCTCCAGACCCTTCCCCACCTCACTCCCCCCTTTTGTGCTCAAACCTCTCTACCCCTCACGCTCCCCTTTAGTCCTCAAACCTCGCCCTCCCTCTCTCTCTCTCCTCTTTATCCCTTAAACCTCAAACCTCGCCCTCCCTCTCTCTCTCTCCTCTTTAGCCCTTAAACCCCTCTTCCCTTCACTCCCCCTTTCAGTCCTCACACCTCTCTACCCCTTACTCTTCTTCTCTTTAGTCTTTTAGACCTCTTCCTCGCCTTACTCTCCCCTTTTGTTCTCCAACCTCTCTACCCCTCACGCTCCCCTTTAGTCCTCAAACCTCGCCCTCCCTCTCTCTCTCTCCTCTTTAGCCCTTAAACCCCTCTTCCCTTCACTCCCCCTTTCAGTCCTCACACCTCTCTACCCCTTACTCTTCTTCTCTTTAGTCTTTTAGACCTCTTCCTCGCCTTACTCTCCCCTTTTGTTCTCCAACCTCTCTACCCCTCACGCTCCCCTTTAGTCCTCAAACCTCGCCCTCCCTCTCTCTCTCTCCTCTTTAGCCCTTAAACCCCTCTTCCCTTCATTACCCCTTTCAGTCCTCACACCTCTCTACCCCTTACTCTTCTCTTTAGTCTTCGAGACCTCTTCCTCACCTTACTCTCCCCTTTTGTCCTCACTCCTCTCAGCCCCTCACTCTCCCCTTTAGTCTTCAAACCTCGCCTCCTCTCTCCCCTTTTGTCCTCAAATCTCTCTACCAATCACTCTCTCCTTTTGTCCTCCAGACCCTGCCCTTCTTTTCACGCTTCCCTTTTGTCCTCTTGCTCACTATTCCATTTAGTCCTTATTTTGACTGTGGTTACATATAAATATTAGATTTTTAGTTGCCTTTAATCTATTTTTTTTTTTTTTTTTTTTTTTTTTTTTCTTTTTTTTTTTACCTCTTTTTTATGTCCATACATGTTTAAAGTAATGTAGGCCTAAACAAAGTGTGAAACTGTCTGTCATGGTGACGGACACTCACCAATTGCACCACAGACATGATACTGCAAATAGGACTGTAAAAGTAGACTATATATGTAGTCATTTGCATTGTGTTTTTATAATTTTTTTTTATTTTTTTTTTTTTTTTTTTTTTTTTTTTTTACTGTCTTATGTAAGCACTGTCCAATTACTTTCCCCGGCCTCCTGTTGACCGTCTGTTGACATGTGTGGTGACATGTCGGCCATGTTTGTTTTGAACCCTCCGTCTCCTTCCCCGCCCAGCGTGCGTCCGTCAAATAAGTGCCAGGGAAACAAATTAACTAATTAGGTCCCCCCTGCCAAAGTCTGTGAGGAGCCAGAGGAAGAGAGATACAGATGGACAGATCGTGTGGAGAGGTATGGGGCTAAAAATACCAAGAATTGCAACCAAATATTAACAAAAATTTGAATTTTTTTGAAGAAATTGAATATTTTTTTGTGTCATATTTCTGTAGTAGTGAGCATACAAATCAATTATATAAAAAAAAAATAATAATAAAAATGTGATTGAACTGTACTGTCCCTATGTTAATGCATAGGTTTTCTCTTTTTAATCACACATAAAATAATAATAAATAAACATTTAAAATAAAATAAAAATGTAGTACAAATAAAATACAAATAAAATACAAATATACATGAAAATCATATTAAATTTCACCTGATTTTATATAATTCTTTTAAACCCCTTTGGTCCGTAGAATAACATTTGTGTTATGCATCATTTCTGTGTTAAATTATTGTAAAATGATTAATGATTATGCTAATTGACAGAAGAAAAATTAAACTAACTAATTTAATTGAACAACACTGTGCTTTTTACACCAATTTTTTATAACACTGAAGACCATGAGAAAACACATTTAGTTATTTTCTGTGCAGCTTTTATGTTATTAACAATAATGAATTCATGATTAGTAGTAGTAAGATAGTAGATAGTAATACTTTTTTAAAATTACTTTTTGGTTAAATAAAAGGTTGTAAAGTTGTGATTAGAATTCCATTTACAAAAATAATAGTAGTAAACATGAAGTAGTACCTTGGAACTGTGTATTATATTCACAGATGAAGCTAGCTCTGTCACAGCTAACCGCAGGATACGCTTAGCTCCTTTGTCAGCTCCACGTGTGCTTTCCCGCGATTACCCACGATGCACCAGACATCTGCAGGAGACCGGACCAGCTGTGCAGAGAGATGGGACTAAAACTCGCCTGATTTAGTTATCAAGACTCCGCTACCGCCGCGCTCGCTAATCGATTTGGCGCGCGCCTGTATTCGCCGCACGACTACTACCAGGACTGAGGACAAGGGACTTCTCTTACTAACAAAGATGTCATTTGAAGCTTGCATGGAAGTAACTAAAAGCAGACATGGTTTTAAAATACATCCAAGGATAGCGGAAGGCGCAAGGAGTCCATCTGCTGGTTTACTGAAAGGTGAAGCAGTTTGAAAACGGCTCAAAACAATGGCTAAAATTTTTTCTGGCCTCAAGCTCCCGGGAGCTGCAGTCCCAATGGAGTGGCCAAAGGGGGCAGTGTCTTATTCAGTTTTTATTGTACATCTATAGGTTAAAAGTCATATGGATAACTAGCATGAATGTTAGCTGTAAAATGTTGATTAAAAATAATGCTTTCTTTCATCAAAGTTTCGCGAAATACATTCATAACCATTGATATAAGCAAACATTATTTAAGAACTTAGAAATGCTTTTAAAACAATTACTTCCTATTGATGTATGCGCAGTTTAGCGTGTGTAGTTGAGTGTAACACTATACTCAAACTCGGATCTCAGATATGACGACACCTCCGAGCTTCAAGCGTTTTATTGTGTTTTCGTTTGTCTGACTCGGAGAAAAACATGGACGCTAATGGCAAAGCTGTTGTTGCTTTAGCTTTGAGTACCACGCTCCAAAAAGCTACCAGAAAATGGGCTAAAAATATAAGCAACACCAAATACCAAACCCACAGGCAGCGATATGGACGCAGTAATGTTTTGTAGCAATACGAGTGACTAAAATTGTTTGTTAATTGTCATTTAATCCACCCAGCTTCCAAACACAATGAAAACCATTCATACAAGTGACACTGAGCCATCTTGGATTCTATCTCGGAAACTTTGCTTCGTCTTGTTTGAGCTCCTCTGAGGAAAAGGCGTGTCAGTACAGTATGTCAGCTAGGCAATGTCCTCGGATCTCCAAGTCGGATGGATAAATAAATTCACCATGAGTATGTAGAATCACGTACCGTATCTATGGAAACAGACAACATCAAATCAAAATCCACAGAAACCAATCAGGGACAATTTGAACAGTCCTTGTTACCAGTTAACGCTATTTTTTGATCTATGATATAATGTTGAATTCTTCTCTCAAACTATTCTATTCTTTTTTTATTGATCCCTTTTCCTTCTTTGGCCAAATCAAACCCCAGAACCTTTCACATGACTCCCTCGGGCGCCGTTATCCCCCCAGATCTTTACCAATGAGTTACTACGACACCTCCAACCCCACCTGTAAACTCGGAGATAAGCCCGTTCGCATTATTCACTATTCCGTTCTTCCCAAATCTCGTCTTTACTATCCTCGTTTTTGGGGCGATTGAGTGAATTGGGAAATCGATGTGGAGTCAATAGGGCTTATCTTTTTCCATTATTAGTCGTACGTCCACAGTAATGAGATGGAGACAGGGAAATCCGCCATGATCCAGGGAGATACGAAGGCTCTGCTTATGTCATTTGGACCGGATGAATGACACAGGCTTTATGCTGAATGGGGATCTATATCATATAGTAGAAAGTGGTGGAAAAAAAAGGTGGAAATTTAAAAGGCCTTGGTCTTAGTTATGCATTTTTTTATTTTATTTTTTCATGATAACAACCAAGAAAATCAGCACTGTTAAATTAATTTCTTCTGGAAGGTCCGTCAAATGCTTTTCTTGTTCTTTTGCCTGGAATGTTTCACAATATGATTTAAACCTTGCTATCTCCACGGAGACCAAACCAGACCAAGTTGCAGGTCAGATCTGTGGAGAGGCGACCCCGCTCACAGTCAAAATGTTGTTTTTCTAGGTATTTTTGAGCTATAAAACTGCCTGTAATCAAATAAATATAAAGTAGAGCTGTTTAATGCTATATTGTGGAACATTCTCTAGGTATTTTTGAGCTATAAAACTGCCTGTAATCAAATAAATATAAAGTAGAGCTGTTTAATGTTATACTGTGGAACATTCCAGGCAGAGCAGTGACGTTTCCATAGAAACAAGCAGGTGATGGACCCACAACTAAAACGTTACATAGTGCACTTTTATGTTGTATACATTTGTTTATTTATTTTACATTAAATTTTTTCCATTTTAACATTGTAGAAAACTCAAAAAGTCCAATAAACTTCCATAATATACAATGTACTCATTTCAAATACTACATATATTATTATTAGAGTAATATATTTGCCCTCAATGGCTGAACCTAAAATTATTTTGACAAAATTATTTTCAAATTTTGACTAATTCTGGAATCCATAATTCATTTTTACTGGTGTATTTTTGCCGTATGGAAAAGCACATTGTTCTTCTACTGTAGACCACTTCTTTGCACGTTTTAGTTTCATTATTTTGATGTTACATGTATTTCTTTCATTCATGTAGCCCACCCTATGCAACCCACCCTCCCACTTTTCCTACTCCATGTTTGTGCTCGCACGGCGCATAAATAAGTCCCCCCTGCTCTCCAGATAATCACGGGGAACCAGAGAGCATCCTTCCCAAACCGTGCAATTTTCTCGCAAAAAAGAGGGGGAATAATTTTGCTGGCGCGCACCTCGGAGAAACCTATTGTGGATGCGGGGGAGCGAGGGGCGGGATTGGATAGCGGAGACACAGGGGGACGGCTCAAGCAGGTATTACAAGAGTCTGGAGGTCAAGGCGTGGATGGAGAGGACTACGATTCGGCGGCTTGTGTAGAGATAGAGTCCTCCAAAGTAAAGTTCGGTGGATAAAGATCCAGAGGGAAAATCCATGTTGGTATTTTTAGTTTGGCATTTTTCTTTTTTATCAGAGGAAAAAGGTGGAATTGATAGTATGCAGCTGAGTGTGTGATGCTAACTGAAGGCACTACACTGTCTAATGCTCTGTTTAGAATTAATTTAACACAATCTGACCACGTCTGAACACGTCTCGTATTGATATAAACATTTCTGGTTTAAGTTTGTAAGTTTTTCTCTTGAGCTTTCAGATGATTTTAAAATGTTTTAGCAGTGTTTGCAAGCGTGTGCGAGAGTCACACAGCATGACACTGCTAAGTCTCAATAGTAGAGTGGATTGGTTTGTGGTTCAAATCTAGTTTTCATTATGGTTATGTTCATTTCACTGAAACACATAGAAAAACACATACCTTTAAGTGTAAGCAGGCTCATATCTCCATGAACCTGACTCTTATTTGGCCTCCTGCTTGTTTCCATGGGGATATTGTTCCTTCGATTATAATATTACAGAGTATGGCTTATGTTCTGTAGGTTAAAACTTTATATTTTGGTGGAATCATACAGGCTTACCTTCTAACACCAGAAAGTTACATACTGGAGTTTTAACTGAGACTTTTGGAACTATTTTTGGGTGAAAATAATAAATAATAAAATAAAATACAGAGATCAGTGTTTATAGTTATAGATTATTTAATTTTTTTTATTTGTAATTTATTTTATTTTATATTTGTCTTCAGTCAGGGGCAATAAAACATCATTTAATATTTTTTTGCAAAAAGTTTCATTCTATTTTAAACAATAGAACTTGTGAAAGTTCTTAAATCAGGAGGTGAGAGGTGGTAAAGTGACGGTCTTTTAAGAAATGGTTGCTGGTTCGAATTCAGCTCTAGCTAGTTTATATTTTGTTGTTGTTATGTCCTTGGGCAAGCTACACGCCGGCACATTTCACTAAGATCTATAGACTGTTTACTTCTATAGGTCTTTCGCGCTGTGTTTACATCACGTCACATATGACACTACCCCGCCCTCCCGTCACCATCGCCATGACGACAGCCCGGACAAATGGCGACCTTATTTGGTCACGGCGGTCGACGGAGGTCAGGTATCTGCGGCGGTGTGAGTGGAATGGCGCGGGGCCGAGTGTCGGGCAGTCCCTCTTCATCACTGAGTGTTTTGGGCATTGGGATAATAGGGGCCATTTATCTGAGTGGACCCCGTGAAGACAGTGGCCCCTAGACTTACACACACACACACACACACACACACACACACACACGCCCCCACACACACACACACACACACAAAAATCTCCAACACACACACACACAAATGGCTACACTGAGGTGCTGCGCGCTGTATTTACTCATAATATTTCTTCTAACCTGTCAGTAGTCTCTTCTTTTTGTCTGTGTTTTGTCATCTTGCCCGGTTGTAATGAATAACTAAAAGTACTTTCCAAAAATACGCAGTTTTTCTATTTTGTATATTCACTTTAAGGTCCTGTATTACACAAAACTGACTCTTGTGAGGTTTAAATCACGTTAGAATGTTGTTACCTCCTCAAAAATCAACCTGGAGTTGTGTTTTGTTTCATTCACACACGTTTGAGTAATGTTGTTGTCTCGGACCCTTTACATCTGGTTTATTGGGCTGTTGCTCTTTAAGGGGAGTGAGCAAAAGTAAATAGGATTATTTTTGCAGCGAAAGTTTAAAGTAAAGGAAATTCTCTGTTTTGTAGCAATCGTTTTATACAAATGGGGGGAAAAAAACTATGTGACAAATCAAATGATAGTAAAACAAGTATTTTGTGTTTAAAAGTATCATAAAAATGTGTCTTTCTTCTTTACTTCCTGTAATTTTCAACATATTTTTCAACTTTTCTTCACAAACTGCTTTTTGATTAGTATAAAAGTAGAATTTACATTTACAACAGGTTTTCTGCTGGAAGGTCTATCAAACATTTTTTCTCCATGGAGATGTTATTGCTTTGTCCTGAATGTTCCACAGTATGGTGTTACACCTTTTTATTGTCGTGGAGACCAAACCAGAGCAAGTTATAGGTCAGATCTGTGGAGAGGCGACCCCGCTCACAGTCAGAACATGCGTTTTTCTACATATTTTTGAGCTATAAAACCATCTGTAATTGAATAAATGTAAAGTCGAGCTGTTTAATGTCACACTGTGGAACATTCCTGACAAAGCAATGACATATCTATAGAAACAAGCAGGACTCCCAACCAAAAAGTTAAAGCACGTATGGCAGGTTTTGACTTAATTCAGTGGGATAATAACTTTTGTAAATATGAATTATAGTTTTACATTGATCAAGAATGAATTTGCGAAGAAAAGTTTAAAATTACAGTGTTGTAATTTTAAGTGTTTTGAACATCCCACTGGGAGAATTCTGTCCAAAAATATATTACAATTTACTCATAAGAAACACATTTTCCTGACACTTTGAATATAATTTCAACAAAATAAAAGTGTTTTCTTGTATTTTCATTTGTCAAATCAAAATGTCTGTTTACATCAGTGAAGTTTTAGCCTTGTCTACTCTGTGGTTACTAGGTAACGGTAATGGAACCTCCTAGCGTGATGTCATGATTTCCAACCAAGAAGTCAAATTTAAAACCTGCAAATTGGCCAAACTGGGAAAAAAATGACTTAAATTTCATCTTCTTTGTCTGAAATGTGAAATTATCTTAACTGTGTTTTGGTAAAAAATTAGCGGTCTGAAGTACTTGAAAAGGTGCAATCCAAACTCAAGAAGCTATTATCCACTGTTTTTAAGTGTTACCTTTGAATTCTGGGAGTTCTTAGCTTCCGATCGGTCGACGTCACCTCTGGCTTTACCTTATTTCATAACCAGACTGCCCACGGGTCAACACGGGGTAACGCTTGGCTCACATCTCACCATTTTATCTGCAAAACTCCACCGTTTTCTGTCTATTTTCCTCTTTTCAGAACGCACGCTTTATCAAAGGCCTCTCTTGCCCTCTACGGATTTTTTTCCCCTTTTTTATTCATCCGCTGTTGGATTATTAATGGAATAATTAGGTTTGGGATGTATTTTAATGAACAAATCAATCACTGAATTAAATATGGGGTTAGACTGCAGCACAGGCCAAGGGAGAAGGGATACATAACAGACTGGTTCACTAAGTAATGAAGGCAGAGTACTACAGTATATCGAGGAGGTGTAAAAGTACTATTACTATGAAACAATAATTATGCATAAATGGCAATGATAATAGAAAAATGTGCATTGGTACAGTCATTGTTCTGTCTGGAATGTTCCACAGTGTGATATTAGACATCTCTACTTTATATTTATTCAATTACAGGTGGTTTTAAAGCTCAAAAATACTACGAAAAAAAAAAAAAGACTGTGAGCGGGGGCACCTCTCCACAGATCTGACCTGTAACCCGTTCTGGTTTGGTCTCCATGAAGACAGAAAGTTTTAATACCTTTTTACTAATGCCAGAACTGTTATTAGTACAGAGCAAAAAGTTGTGTGTTAAATTTGACCCTCAGAGAAACAATTTTAACATTTTCTCAGGGAGTCCAGTTTGTTCTAGAGTTAATTTAACATTTTTGGAAATATGAATTAAGTAACACTGGACCAAAGTTCCTGTTTAACCCCGAAATCAAGAGTTATTAATGTTTTGAGAGTAAACGGATAACACTTTGTACAGTTAGGCTGATTTAACTAAACAACACACAGAGATGTTTTATATTTTCACTTTATTTTTGTTAATTTATGAGGAAATTAGGCACAAAACTGGTTCAGACTGGTCTTGTGTTGAGTGAGTCTTTTTTGTGACTTATTTTAAAATGTATTATTACTATTTATATTTTTACTCTCTGTTATTTAATATATTGTTGATGTGTGAGCAACTGTTCTGCAAAAATTCCCTCGTGGATCAGCAAAGTTTAAGGTGCTAAATTAAGTTGCATTAACACTGGAGGAAATTGAATTAACTTCAACTACATCAACTCTGGCAAATAACCGCAACTTTTAACTTTCAAATAGTTAAAATAACACTTTTTGGGTTAAAAACAACTTTGAAATATTTATTTTAGTTTGGCAAATAGCAGCCAGCATTCTAACGGCGGAAAAATTCTACTTCAGGGTTTGCGATTGATAAAATTGTGTGTTCTGGGGCAAAGAAATTATACTCTAATTATCAAAAAAAATCAAGTATTCTGCAGCAAATGCAATGCTAATAAACAAAACCAAATGCAAACTTGCGAGCCAGATATGTCATTTGTTAAAAAGGAATTCTACATTGATTTATACTTTGATCAGTACTACGTTGTGTGTACTTATATTTCCAGCTGTACTTTTCACCCCCGTCATCTCCCGCTCTCGTCAGATGACTCCACTCTGCTACTCGAGTGACAGTTTTACACAGAGCGCATTTAGCCGCTAACTTTTGTACCGTCGTTTTTCTCGTAAACAAACCCAGTGGCTACGTCCACCTGGTCCGACTGACACTAGCCCGAAGCTACTGTCACGGCCGAGCCACGAGCTGCGTTTCAGAGCTAATGATGCGGCTAAACACTGACCTTTTGCAAATTTCCCTCCGAGGCTGGCCGGCTACTTAACCGCGGCGCGCTAAAATAGGGTTGCTAGCATGAGGTATACGCAATAATGGGATTCTGTGATGTAATATGCAGTACGCCATTTCCTGTGGTCAGTATTTTATTTGTGGAGGATGGAGCTACCACATGTTACCCAAACATGTTTTAATTTTTCATATTCTCTCAATTTTATTTAATAGAATTTTTACATGAAATTATATTTATTTATTTATTTATTTATTTATTTATTTATTTATTTATTTATTTATTTATTTATTTATTTATTTATTTATTTATTTATTTATTTTATCAGAGAAATTAAAACTGACTTTTTAAAATAAAGGGGGCAGGGTCTGGAGGACTAAAGGGGAGAATAAAAGGGAGGATGAGTTGTTTAGAGGACTAAAGGGAAGAATAAAAGGGAGAATGTGGCGTCTGGAGTACTAAAAGGGAAAAAAGGGAGGATGTGTTGTCTAGAGGACTAAAGGGAAGAATAAAAGAGGGGAGTTGGGGTCTGGAGGACTAAAGGGGAGAATAAAAGGAAGGGTGTGTTGTCTGGATGACTAAATGAAAGAATAAAAGGAGGGATGTGTTGTTTGGAGGACTAAAGGGGATAATAAAAGTCGGGAGATAGGGTCTGGAGGACTAAAGAGGAGAGTAAAAGGGAGAATGTGGGGTCTGGGGGACAAAAGGAGAGAATAAAAGGGAGGATGTGGGGTCTGGAGGACTAAAGGGGAGAAGAAAAGTGTAGAGGAGGGTCTGGAGGTGTAAAGGGGAGACTGAGTGAGGATAGAGGAATACGGAAGAATGCGATTGGTTGAACAGGTATCCACACTTCAAACTCCGCTCTCGCAGTCGGGTGTTTGCGATCAGAAACACTTGGCTGTGAACAGGTAGTGCTGTGTGATGTCACATAGTACTCGAAATAGCAGGCTTTGCCACTGGAGGAAGCACACACAAATGTTTGACCAGAGAGCTTCAAATTAGCTTAAAAATGTATTTGTATTTTTGAGCTGTAATTGAATAAATGTAAAGTGGAGCTGTTTAATGTCACACTGTGGAACATTCCAGTTACACGTTACACAATGCACTTTCAAATAACAAAAAAATATTAGCTGTTTTTATATTCTGGATGACACTTGACAGGAACTTAAGGTCAAATACTTTCTTGCTGCTGTAAAAACTCCAAAAATGTAGTCAATACCTCACCCCCAGCGTATTCTGTTTTCTTCACTCCTCTGCACCGACGCCGTCTTGAATACAGATACTACATTTGAACTACTGACTCCTCCGAACGTTAGCAAACATCCCATCACTGCTTAGTCAGGAAAATGTACCTTACTTCTCAAATACAACCTTTTAACTTCTCTACCTCCTGTTTTCAAAGAATCAAAATGCTACCTGAGTTTCAGATGATGTGATATCAGAATTGGTACTGAGAATCAAGTCTATCCTTCGAAAGATCCTTCTATCGAAATTGAGTTTAGAATTTTAATATCTTGACAGCACTAATCATTATTTTTTTTTTTTTTGT
>KN516648.1:0-10655 GCA_000787155.1 Scartelaos histophorus
AACATAAACACATTAAATACTATTAAATATATAATTAAAAGCATTGCATTTTTATTAGCATTTAGTTTTTAGTATTGTATTTTTGTTGGTATTTAGTATTTAGTATTGTATTTTTATTGGTTATATTTAGTATTTATATTTATTATTTGTCATGTTACTAAAATTTTCAACAATATAATGTGATTTTCAACAGCTTTTCTCCATGGATGCGTTATTGATTTGTCTAAAATGTTTCACAGTTGGGCATTAAACCTTTCTATCTTCATGGAAACCAATTTCGGCCAAGTTACAGGTCAGATCTGTGGAGAGGCGACCCCGCTCATAATCAAAATGCCTGTTTTTCGAGGTATTTTTGAGCTATAAAACCACCTGTAAATGAATAAATGTGAAGTAGAGCTGTTTAAAGTCTCACTGCGGAACATTCCAGGCAGAGCAGTGACATATAGACATATAAAAAGTTACACAGTGCACCTTTCTTTTCTTCTCCCATGTGGTTTTATATGTTATTTTCAGCGGTCCAGGTAGGTTCCACACTGTTCTTTAGTCTATGTGCTCTTGTTCTTGTTCTGATACAGTAAAATAGTTCAGCTCTGAGTAGTTGAATGTGTCTCTTGTGTTTCCTGCACACACCTGAACACCCCGGGGCTGCACCATATATTACCGTCGTACTGAAAAGGTAATTTGAGTTTGAGCTTTTATCAAATCGCAAAGACTGAGGCCCTAAGGATAAAAAATACGCCGTGTTCAAATAGAAAAATCGTGTTATACTTGTATTTTAGAGCTCTACAAACATGTTCTGTTCCTGTGTCTCCATATGGGTCTTTTTCAGTGTAAAAGCTGCTGACCCTGAAGTTTAAACCTCTACAAACATGTTCTGAAATATATGGGATTCTTGGGTTAGTTTAAAGCTCCGATATTATGGAAAATCAGTCTGACCTTTTTCCCAGAGTGCTTAGCGGCGTGCTGAGGGTGAGCTGGTGGCTGTTGGATCTCCTGGTCCTGGGAGTGAGTTTGGGGGTTTTCTGGGACTCCTCCTTCACCTCGGCCGGACTCGCTCCAGGTGTCACGTTCAGGTCCTTCAAGACGTCGTAGTTTATTTTGGACGAGATCTTTTTCGCCTCCAGCATCTTCCCGATGGCCTCTCCGGTCGAGCTCGCTGTGAGGGAGTCTCTCTTCCTGCTGCCGGGAGGACGACGCTGAAAAGAGACACGAGATAAAGTTAGAAAACAGAGAATACCCACTATCCCAGATGCCCTTCCACTGTATAATGTAAATGTAACCACGTCTGGGAAAAGCGCTATATAAATAAAAACTTACTTATTTACTGCTTTTTCAACCTAGATTGAGACTGATTTTTATTTTTTTTTTTTTTTATTTGAGTAATTTGGAGCTAGAACAATTAACAGCTGTTTTTAAGACAACTGAAGGATTTTGAGCTGAGAAAAAGTTTACGAAATTGGTAAAAAACGCCACAAAATCCAACATATTTGACAGGTGTAGGTCCTGTCGGCCGAACACCAGCAGTTTGTGGTCACGTCGCCTCTATGAGAAAAGTCCTTACTCAGCCCAGGGGATTTTTTTCTCTGTAGAACCAGTGAGAGTCACTGCGCCCCCTGCAGGCGACACAAGCAGCAACACCTCCAGTTATTGGAATAGAACCATGAGTCTAACCCACAACCTCGTCTGTTTTGTTGAGTCCGTTTCCGTGGTCCCCGGTTGAGTTTTGGTTTTAGTACTGGTTTAGCTCAGGTTCAGTCTTGGTTTAGACCTGGGTTTAGTCCCTGGTTTAGCCCCTGATTTAGTCCTGGAACTGGTTTAGTTTTGGTTTTAGTACTGGTTTAGCCCAGGTTCAGTCTTGGTCTAGTCCCTGGTTTAGTCCCCGGTAGTGTCCCCAGTTGAGTCCTGGGTTTAGTTTTGGTTTTAGTACTGGCTTAGCTCAGGTTCAGTCTTGGTTTAGTCCCTGGTTTAGTCTCTGGTTTAGTCCCCGGTTAAGTCCCCGGTTGAGTCCTCGGTTGAGTCCTCGGTTGAGTCCCCGGTTAAGTCCCCGGTTGAGTCCTCGGTTGAGTCCTCGGTTGAGTCCTCGGTTGAGTCCTCGGTTGAGTCCTCGGTTGAGTCCTCGGTTGAGTCCTCGGTTGAGTCCTCGGTTGAGTCCTCGGTTGAGTCCTCGGTTGAGTCCTCGGTTGAGTCCTCGGTTGAGTCCTCGGTTGAGTCCTCGGTTGAGTCCTCGGTTGAGTCCTCGGTTGAGTCCTCGGTTGAGTCCTCGGTTGAGTCCTCGGTTGAGTCCTCGGTTGAGTCCTCGGTTGAGTCCTCGGTTGAGTCCTCGGTTGAGTCCTCGGTTGAGTCCTCGGTTGAGTCCTCGGTTGAGTCCTCGGTTGAGTCCTCGGTTGAGTCCTCGGTTGAGTCCTCGGTTGAGTCCTCGGTTGAGTCCTCGGTTGAGTCCTCGGTTGAGTCCTCGGTTGAGTCCTCGGTTGAGTCCCCGGTTTAGTTTTGGTTTTAGTACTGGTTTAGCCCAGGTTCAGTCTTGGTTTAGCCCCTGGTTTAGTCCCCGGTTTAGTCGTTTTTATAAATTCTGTAATGACTTTAACACATTTTGAGCTTGTTTTTGTCCTTTAAAAGTAAAACTATTCAAACGTAAAGGGGCGTTCCTGTTTTTTTCACACCTTTAGTCTCCATTAGAGCGAGAGATTAGGGTCATTATTTCACCTTCACCTTAAAACTCCTCCTCCTCTTCCTCATTTTCACGATATTAATCACGTTTCACGCTGCACTGGGTGATGAATGCGTCTCTTTGGGTAACTAAGCATAAAATATCAGTTTAAAGGTCGTACATTCGTTATTTTTCTATTTCTATTTCTGTTTTAATGTTGTTTCCTCATCACAAACAGGAGTTGTGATAAAAGGAGCTGTTCACTTGAAAACTACCACTTCATGACATCAGAAGGTGGGACAGAGCGTTTTAATCTTTGGAAATGTAGACAGACGAATAATAAAAGAGTTAGTGAATGAAACTAAACACAACTTCAGGTGTTTTTGAGGAGGTACCGACATTATAAAAAATAAAATAAAATAAAAAAGTGAGGTGTTATAATCAGAAAAGTGGAATTGAGTTTAGTCCTGACTTTAGTCCTGGTTTAACCCTGGTTTTAGTCCTAGTTCAGCCCTGGTTTAATCCTGGTTTAGCCCTGGTTTAGTCCCGGATCTGGTTAAGTTTTGGTTTTAGGTACTGTTCATCTCATGCTCCTGGTTGAGTCCCTGGTTGAGTCCCTACTTTAGTCCCTGGTTTAGTCCCTGGTTTAGTCCCTGGTTTAGTCCTGGTTTAGTCCCTGGTTTAGTCCTGGTTCAGGCTTGGTTTAGTCCCTGGTTTAGTCCTGGTTTACTCCTGGTTCAGTCCTGGTTCAGCCTTGGTTTACTCCTGGTTTAGACCCGGTTTAGTCCTGGTTCAGTTTGTACCTTTCTCTCTTTGTAAATGCCGAGCTCTTTCTCTTTGGCGATTCTTGCTTCTTTTTCTGAAAACACAAATCACAGAATTTCTTATTTTTGCAATGAAACAAAATCTATGAAACGTCAGAATTAAATTCCACAAACCTCTTTGCTCTTTGAGGTAGTCTGAGTTTTCTGCCATCCACAGCGCCGTTTTGATCTGGATCTCTCTGTCGTTCAGAAGATACTGGACAAAAATAAACAAGTTTTAATAAGAAAACGAGACGCCTCTCCACAAATCTGACCTGTAACTTGGTCTGGTTTGCCTCAACCAAGTCTTAAACGAGGTCTAAAAACAGAACTGAAACCAGGACTCAACAAGGTCTGAACCAGGTCTAAACTAGGACTGAAGCGAGATTAAAGCAGGACTAAGGAGGGACTAAAGTGAGACTAAACTTGGACCAAACCAGGTCTACCCCAGAATCAGTCCAATCGAAGTCCACGACAGGTCTCAACAAGGACTAAACCAAGGACTAAACCCAGGTAGGACTGAACAAGGACTAAGCTAGAACTGAACCAAGATGCAACCACAAATGAACCAGGATGATACAAGGTCTAAACTAGGACTAAACCAGGACTATATTAGGTCTACCCTGAACTCAGCCTGGTCTAATAAAAGGTCCACAACAGGTCTCAGCAAGGACTAAACCAGAACCAAACCAGGACTAGAGCAAGATTAAACCAGGACAAACTAGGACTAAACTAGGACTGACCCCAAACTGAACCAAGATGAAACCACAAATGAACCAGAACTATACAAGGTCTAAACTAGAACTAAACCAGGACTATACTCAGCCTGGTCTAATAAAGGTCCACAACAGGTCTCAACAAGGACTAAACCGGAACCAAACCAGGACTAGAGCAAGATTAAACCAGGACAAACTAGGACTAAACTAGGACTGACCCCAAACTGAACCAAGATGAAACCACAATTGAACCAGAACTATACAAGGTCTAAACTAGGACTAAACCAGGACTATACGAGGTCCACCCCAGACTCAGCCTTTATTAGCCTCTAATAAAGGTCCACAACAGGTCTCAAGAAGGACTAAACCAGAAAAAAACAGGACTAGATCAAGATTAAACCAGGACTAAACTTGGTCTGAATGCTCTAGCTTTTTTTGTTTGTTTTTTTTGTAAATAATAAACATAAATATAAAATAAAAAGTTGTAAATTCTCCGTTTCGTACCAGTTCTATTTCCTTGTCGTCGATCCCGTTGAGGTCCAGCTCTCCTCCGTCTGTCTCTGCATCTGTTTAAACAAAATAAAACTAAATTAAACAAACATTATAAACCCGGCGCGGGCTTTTACTGTGAAGGTCCAAACAGGAAGTGGAGAGGAATAAACAAACGAAACAGGAAACAGGAGCTGAGATTAAAGCGGAGACGACGTCCTGAGTCTGAGCAAATACAAACATCTGATCACACAGGGACGGTCGGGGATTTACTCTGGGGCTGATTTAGAAATGTGAAAGGTAATTTATGCTTCGCCTGGTGGAAATAACCACATTTTACCAGAGAATAACCAGGACTAAAGCAGGACTGAACCAGGACTGAACCAGGACTAAATCAGGACTAAACCAGGACTGAACCAGGACAATATCAGGACTAAACCAGGTCTGAACCAAGACTAAACCAGGACTATATCAGGACTAAACCAGGTCTGAACCAAGACTAAACCAGGACTATATCAGGACTAAACCAGGTCTGAACCAAGACTAAACCAGGACTATATCAGGGCTAAACCAGGTCTGAACCAAGACTAAACCAGGACTATATCAGGGCTAAACCAGGTCTGAACCAGGACTATATCAGAACTAAACCAGGTCTGAACCAGGACTGAACCAGGACTAAATCAGGACTAAACCAGGTCTGAACCAGCACTATATCAGGACTAAACCAGGTCTGAACCAGGTCTGAACCAGGTCTGAACCAGGTCTCAATCAGCACTAAATCACGACTAAATCAGGACTAAACCAGGACTAAACCAGGACTAAAATTGAACAAAAACAGGTCAAAAACAAGATTAAACCAGGAGTAAACCAGGACTATATCAGATCTGAACCAGTACTAAACCAGGTCTAAATAAGGACTAAACCAGGGCTAAACCAGGGCTAAACCAGGACTAAAATAGGACAAAAACAGGATTAAACCAAGAGTAAACCAGGACTAAATCAGGGACTAAACCAGGATGAAAGTAGGTCTGAACTAAGACTAAACCAGGACTAAACCAGGGGCTAAACCGCGTCTTAACTGGGACTAAAACAGGACTAAAACAGAACTAGAACAGAATTAAACCAGGTTCGAACCAGGGACTAAACCAAGACTAAACTGGGATGAAACTAGGTCTTTACTAGGACTAAACCATGTCTGAACAAGTACTAAACCAGGGACTAAACAAAGACTAAACTAGGATGAAACTAGGTCTGGACTAGGACTAAACCAGGACTAAACTAGGTCAGAACTAGGACTAAACCATGTCTGAACAAGTACTAAACCAGGGACTAAACCAGGTCTGAACCAGGTCTACAACCAGGACTAAACCAGGTCTGAATCAGGACTAAACCAGGTCTGAACCAAGTCTACAACCAGGTCTGTACCAGGTCTGAATCGGGACTAAACCAGGCCTGAACCAGGACTCCTGGAGGCATTTCCTGTGTAGAAATCTCAGGTCAGAGATGATGTGATAAACAGCTGTGTTTTCGAGATCCTTTCGTTGTTTTATTGATTTTGTGAAATCGGCGTTGGCCAAAAGACCTCCGGCTGAAAAGGAAAAAAATAATAACTTCACATTTTTAAACCGTTCACAGGAAAATCCAGCCTGATTTTAACAAGGAAAATTCAAATCTGCTCATTGAAATTCAAAGCCAAATCCATTAAAGTGTCGACAAAGAAGAGAATCATTTGGATTTTGTTAAAAAGAAATGTGGAGCACTCATGGTTCAGATTTTGTTTAGTCCTAGTTTAGTCCTGCTGTAGACCTGGCCCAGTCCCAATTTAGACCTGGTTTAGTACTGTTTGTAGTCGTGTTTGTAGACCTGTTTATAGTCCTGTTTGTAGTCCTGGTTTTAGTCCAGTTTAATACTGGTTCTGTCCTGGTTCAGTCCTGGTTCAGTCCTGGGGCAGACCTGGTTCAGACCTGGTTCAGACCTGGTCCTGGTTTAGTCCTTTAAAGTCTGGAGAAAACAATATGGATTTTGTTAATTAGAAAAGTCCCATTTTGAGGGAAAGTCCAGGTCTGGATAATCTCTGTAATCCCAGAGGTGTCAGATTACATCAGATTAAATCAGAGACTGGATTAAAGTCTGTGCTTTTAAACGGGGATTTCCACAGACAGAACTGCTCTGTCTGTGAAACATAAAAACCAGAACACGTCATTTAAACCATTCCAAACCAAGTCCAAACCGGGTCTAAACCAGGTCTCAACTCAGACTATTTTGAACCAGGACTCAATTTACAAGGACTGAACCAGGTCTAAACTCGGACTGAAGCAGGATTAAAGCAAGATTAAGGAGGGACTGAACCAGGTCTAAACTCGGACTGAAGCAGGATTAAAGCAAGATTAAGGAGGGACTGAAGTGGGACCAAACTTGGGCCAAATCAGGTCTAGCCCAGACTCAGCCTGGTCCAGTCCACAACAGGTCTCAGCAAGGACTAAACCAGAACCAAACTAGGACGAGAGCTAGATTAAAGCAGGACTGAACCAAAACTGTACCAGGACTGAACCAGGACTGAGAATGAGAGCAAGATTAAAGCAGGACTAATGTAAAACTAAACTAGGACTGAACCAAGACTGAACCAGGACTGAACCAGGATTATACAAGGTCTAAACTACGACTGAACCAGGACTATACAAAGTCTACCCCGGACTCAGCCTGGTCTAATAGAGGTCCAGAACAGGTCTCAGCAAGGATTAAACCAAAAGCAAACCAGGACTAGAGCAAGACTAAAGCAGGACTAAGGTAAAACCAAACTAGAACTAAACTAGGACTGAACCAGGACCAAATCAAGACACAACCACAACTGAACCAGGACTATACAAGGTCTAACCCGGACTCAATCTGGTCTAATAAAGGTCCACAACAGATCTCAGCAAGGATTAAACCAGGACTAGAGCAAGACTAAAGCAGGACTAAGGTAAAACCAAACTAGAACTAAACTAGGACTGAACCAGGACCAAATCAAGACACAACCGTAACTGAACCAGGACTATACAAGGTCTAACCCGGACTCAGTCTGGTGAACCAGGACTGAACCAGGACTGAACCAGGACTGAACCAGGACTGAACCAGGACTGAACCAGGACTGAACCAGGACTGAACCAGGACTGAATTAGGACTGAAATAGGACTGAACTAGGACTGATCTAATAAAAGGTCCACAACACGTCTCAGCAAGGACTAAACCAGAACAAAACCAGGACTAGAGCAAGATTAAAGTAGGACTAAAACAGGTCTGGGTTAGTCCTGTTGGTTTTATAGTTAAACATCAACTTAAAACTCTCTCCATTTAAACAAAAGCGTCTTAATCTGCTCAGTTCACGCCCCGTTACCGTCGGCTTTTCCCTCTGAAACTCGACACCGTCCGACTACAAAGACCCGTTTACAAAAGGTGAATCTTCAGAGCAGAGACGGAGCAGAACCAGGTCAGAAAGACAAAAAAGAAAAGGATTAAACGAGGGAATTTAAAAAAAAGAAGAGAGGGACGGGAGACAGGTGAGACAATGGGGCAAAAACAGGGACAGGGAGGCGGACCACACAGGGAAATATCAGATGAACTAGAAAATAAACAGCAAGGTAAAGTAAGAAACTGTGAATTTGAATTTTTCTAACAGCTATTCCACTCTCGAGGTTTTCTGTGTGAAGTCATTTTGTTTGTATAAGATAGTCCAGACCAAGACCAGGGCAAGATCCAGAGCTGGTTCCACTGAGACTCTGAAGAATGCGTCAAATGCAGAAGTTTCCCTCAAACGCCTTAAACTTAATTTGAGATTTGGGTTTTAAAATCAGAATTCAGTTCACAGGTCACATTAGCCATGTTTGCATGATGTTTTTCTATTCTGAATTAATCGTTTTGAGTGAAATTGTTCCAGTTTACGTGGAAATAATAATGGAAAACTCATGAAATCGGGATTATTTTGAAGAAGAAACGTTTACATGATCCAGGAATACATTAATTTAGCTTCATTAGTGGAAATAATAATGGAAAACTCATTAAATCGGAATTATTTAATTCGAAGGGAAACCCGACGAGACCGACCACCGGGGTTATTTTGAAGAAGAAACGTTTACATGATCTGGAATACATTCATTTGGCTTCATTTTGGAATTCTAAATAATCATTTTCATTAGGAACTAGGGGTTGACTTGGTCTTTTTAAAGCAGAATTCAGTTTTAATTAAAGCTCTGGCGATTTTAAGCCCATCCAGGAGCTTCAACATCTGAGAAAAATCTGTGTAAAAGCCGATAATCCTGTATTTTTTTGAATGAGACCAAATACAACCCTAAAACACACACTTTTTTACAACTACTTTACTTTTATAAGCTGTAATACTGAAGGTTTGTGGTTCGAATCCTGCTGATCCCTGGGCAAGACAGAGTAAGTGGTTCCTTGATGGCGGAAAGATGGAAAAATGCTGTATAAATATGTGACCATTTGAGCGTTTAACATAAACTTTACAAAGGTGAATCTCGCGGTTTTCAGATGAGTGTGATTGACAGGTGGACCGACCAATCAGGGACGTGTCTGGTCTTGTCCGTATTGGAAAAAAAATAAAACAAAAGGAGTCGAGAAACATGTTAGATTTCTGTAGATTGAGGGAAGAGAAATGTGATTTTGTTTGCAAATGTAAGACGACCAATGAGCTCCTTCGTTTCACACGTGTCACTGTAATAGACAAATCTGATTGGACGATCACGTTTGGTCAAACTAAAAGGACAGAAAGAAGCAAACAGAAATTGAGGAAAGAGGGAACGAAGGAAGAAAGAGTGATTTAAAGAGAGAAAAATAGAGAACGAGAGAGAAGAAAGGAATGAGAGAAAAAGGAGTTTGTATAAAAAAATGCAGAAAGAGATCATTCTGAATTAGCCAGGCAACCCTAGGGATGAGATATAAAAAATAAAATAATTACAAATTTCTTGGGTTGTATTGATCGGGATGTTTAAAAACTGAAACTACAACTTAAACACTTTCAGATAAAGCGCTGAGAGAGAGTCCTGATTTAGACCTGTCTCCAATCTGTCCCTGAGAAAAGCTGATTGTCGAGGAAAAGCAGACGAGAGAAAGAGAGAGAGACCACTGCACCCCCGTGACCTTTGACCTCTGACCTCTGAGTGTGGGAGGGGCAGAGGAGAGAGGGAAGAGATAAAAAAAAAGATAAGGGAGAGAAAAAGAACACTGCACAGATTTTTAAACTTATATCAGGTTCTTCATGTTGTTTTCAGATTTATTCTCGACTTACTCGTTCTGAATTGGTCGTTTAATCTTAAAACTCGTCACATATTTTTCTTCCATGACTCAACGAGGCAGAAAATCTTAAATTCAAGCAATACATGTTTAAAAGAAGCTACAATCCAGAGTTTTCCCTGCGACACTTCACTTGTTTTTAGATTCAGTGATACAGATTTACCATCACGTCAGACTGATTTAAGGACAAATATCTACAATTTAGCACCTTTGAATTTATTATCAGGACATTTATACTCATCATAAACCCGTTTTAAGTCTGTTTATCTAGAATTTAGCAGAATTTACAGCATTTTATTATACTCATCATAAACCTGTTTTAAGTCTGTTTATCTAGAATTTAGCAGAATTTACAGCGTTTTATCTGAAATTTGGCATCTGAGAACTTATTATCATAAATCATAAACTGATTTTAAGTCTGTTTATCTCAAATTTAGGGGAATTTAAAGCATTTTATCTCAAATTTGCATGTGAATACTTATTATCAAGCCATGAACATTAATCATACACTGTAAGTCTGTTTATCTAAAATTTAGCATCTATAACTATATATTTTCAGCCCGATTCATTTAATTACGATTTGTTTAATTGAAGATAACTTGTCATGAATGGTACAGTATTGTGTGATATTGTAGATATAATATTTTATTGGGGGGTAATTGGGTCGATAAGGACAAGAATAGTACTTCTTGTTATGGCTGCTATTGTTGT
>JACN01071058.1:0-13517 GCA_000787155.1 Scartelaos histophorus
ATTTATTTATTTTATTAGTATTATTTAGGTTTATTTTGATTAAAAATAAATCAGGATGAATAAAAAAAATTTAGATTCATTGATTGATTTGCTATATTTTTTGTCCCCACTGTAACTGAATAAATTTAAAGTAGAAAATGTAGTTGTCATATTGTGGGGAGACCGTATATATCTATAGCTTTGTCCAGTGGTCTGAAGGTTGCCAATTCAAATCCCATTCTCAACATAAACCTCACTGATATAACGGTCAGATCCACTGAATGTGCGTGAATCATTCTTCATGTAAAGCATGTTTACCGCCTTGAAGGTGTTAAAGTACAAAATGTGACCATTTACCACTGCAGGCTATACAATAACACCTCCATAAAGGCAACCAGCCAGAAAAGTTACATAGTGACCTTTAACATTGAATAATTCTCACGTATTGGCCATGATAAAAAGCACAAAGGTAAAAAATATAAAGCAACAACTCCAGTGTTCAGTACATACTAAACTGCACAAGACATGCCATTTCCTATGTATTTTCAGCAGTGTACGATGTGACTGGCCTGTAAAATGCTATATGTATGTGTGTGTATGTGCTTGTGTGTGTGTGTGTGTGTGTGTGTGTGCGTGTGTGTGTGTGTGTGTGCGTGTGTGTGCGTGCGCCTAGTCTGTCTGTGTCATGATCCTCAGAGCTCAGAGTGAGGAAAAAGCCGAGCACTTTTGTCCCAAGAGTCATCTGCCAATCATTTCCACAGAATCACAAAAAAGGAAAAAAAGGAAGAGAAGGAAAGATGGCGTTGAAGGGAAGGAGACAGAGGCAAGAGAGAAAAAAAGAGGGAGAGAGAAGAAAGGCTCCCAGTAGAATGGCTAAATAGAGCTTCAGTGATCTGACAGAGGAGCCTGGAGCTGCATCCCAAACACTAGACTGCTCCTCTAAATAGCCACACTGGGAGCGTGGCGTTTTACCACACTATCGATTTTAATCATCTCTTAAAAGCCCGCACTTTTAAAGAATAAATAAAAAGAAGACCCTGATGACTCGAGTGGAGAAAAATAGAAAATTCTCCAAAAAAGATGGAGTTTTGGAGTCGTTTCTGGCCTTTCAGTAATTCTTTAGACCCCGGGACAGTCTCAGTTAACTCTGTTTGTTCCTGCATTTTACAAACCTTTAACAAAATGTACATCATAACTGTTTATAGATTTACAAAAAAAACCACCTTTTCGTATTTGGAGAGAATTGCAAAATGCGTGTTTTGATTTATACGCTTTTTAAAATGTAGGGAGACAATTCGCAAAGCCAGAATAGGCAGTAGATTCGACGATTTACTGAGATTTATTCGAGAATATCTAAATCAGGCTTAAGATAAATACAAGAAAATGATTATTTAGTTGATTTCAAGCACCCAGACCTCACCATATTATAATTATTTTCTGCCCTCATTAAGTATGTGTTTATGTTTTATTATTTCTTTCAGTTCTTTCAGTTCTTTTCCTCCACTGTCTGGTTTTCATGCCCCTACTCAGACCTCTGCTGGCCCATCTCAGTGCTTGTTATCTGGTGTGTGTGTGTGTGTGTGTGTGTTTAGGCCAGTGTGCGGAGCTGTAATGAGCACTGGAGCTGATGACTGGAGCCTGATTGAACAGTGAAATGTGATGGCACTTATATGAAACTTAAAGGGCTTTCGGAACAGAAATGGTGTCACCGCCGCTTTGCCGCTTCAGTCCGAAGTGACAATTAAAACGTAGTGAGAGAAGTGATACGAGCAGCATTAAAAATCATTATGAAACGCACGATGTGTTGGTGCAGCTTTGCTTGCTAAATTATATTATACTTTAATAGGCCTGTCACGATAATTACTACATCGACTTAACGTTCTATAATAATATATGAAAACTGAAACTGGATCCCAAAAATAGGATTTGTATTTATCATATGTACAATTTTGGCTATTTTTTGGCTCTATGATGAGATTTGAGTAGTAGTAGTAGTAGTAGTAGTAGTAGTAGACAGTAGTAGTAGTAGTGGTAGTAGTAGACAGTAGTAGTAGTAGTAGTTGTTGTAGTAGTGGTAATAGTAGTAGTAGTTGTTGTTGTAGTAGTGGTAATAGTAGTGGTAGTAGTAGTAGTAGTAGTAGTAGTAGTAGACAGTAGTAGACAGTAGTAGACAGTAGTAGTAGTAGTTGTTGTTGTAGTGGTAAATATATCACATTTTATCAAATTTGTTACTGTGACAATTGCAAGTGACTGTAACATGTATTTTGTGAAGGATTTGGAAGGATGAGCTGTTGGTTTGGTAATCTTCGAGCAGATTTTATTCTCAGTTTGAAATAATTTACATGGACATAGAGCTCGAACATACTGACTCATTAGGGAAATATTTTCATTTTTGTTTCACTGTGAAACCAAGTGAATTGCAAACATTTTTGGCTCACTGTTGTATGCAGTGCAAAAAAAGAGTTCAGTAGTAGTAGTAGTAGTAGTAGACAGTAGAAGTAGTGGTAGTAGTCGTAGTAGTAGTGGTAGTAGTAGTAGTAGACAGTAGTAGTAGTAGTAGTAGTAGTAGTAGTGGTAATAGTAGTAGCAGTAGTAGTAGTAATAGTTGTTGTTGTAGTAGTGGCGTTCTATAATAATATATGAAAACTGAAACTGGATCCCAAAAATAGGATTTGTATTTATCATATGTACAATTTTGGCTATTTTTTGGCTCTATGATGAGATTTGAGTAGTAGTAGTAGTAGTAGTAGTAGTAGTAGACAGTAGTAGTAGTAGTGGTAGTAGTAGACAGTAGTAGTAGTAGTAGTTGTTGTAGTAGTGGTAATAGTAGTAGTAGTTGTTGTTGTAGTAGTGGTAATAGTAGTGGTAGTAGTAGTAGTAGTAGTAGTAGTAGTAGACAGTAGTAGACAGTAGTAGACAGTAGTAGTAGTAGTTGTTGTTGTAGTGGTAATAGTAGTAGTAGTAGTAGTAGTAGTAGTAGTAGTAGTGGTAGTAGTAGTAGTAGTAGTAGTGGCAGTAGTAGACAGTAGTAGTAGTAGTAGTAGTAGTTGTTGTAGTAGTGGTAATAGTAGTAGTAGTAGTTGTTGTTGTAGTAGTGGTAATAGTAGTAGTAGTAGTAGTAGTGGTGGTAGTGGTAGTAGTAGTAGTGATGGTAGTGGTAGTGGTAGTAGTAGTAGTTGTGGTAATAGTAGTTCCAAATGTATTTCTATTGCACAATTTGTACAAAAAGAAAGTGAATAATAAATAACATTATTAAGAACATGATTAAATTAAAGGTAGTGTCTGGAGCCATATGCAGTTAGTGAATGATGAAGCGTCTCATTCTGAAATACTTTGCTGTATTCTCACACTGTGCTACCTCAGCGTTACTGACTCCCCTCCCCTTTGGCCTGGCTCAGATCTGCCTCCCTGCTCCTCCTCCTCCTCCTCCGCCGATGGGACAGGACACGACGGAGCTTTAATTTGTTCAGATCGCTGCTGTACTGTTGAAATCAGGTTGAACCGGGGCCCGCGGGGAACTGGCCCGGTCACCTCTCCGCTCGGGGGTCAGCCTCTTAGCCTGGTCAAGGTGACAGTGATCCATGTTACTCCACGGGGCCAGAAATGCAGGATATAATACCATTAAAACAGTGTAAATGGACAGAATGGGTATGGTTTGTGGGGAGCGGTATAGTGGGTTATTTCAGCTCCTGGGGGTAAGAGTTGGGGGTAAAAGATGGAGGTCGATGGGGGTTGGTTGTGGTTGGAGTCTTAATAGATACTGAGCAGAGAGGTCCCGGGGCTCAGCCTTATCTGACAGCTCGGTTTGATTGAGAGATGTAGCATTGCAGCAGTCCATGGATCAATTCTACCCCAGTGTATTAGCCCACAGAAGAAGTGCCACCAAGAGAAGATGAATGAAGCTTGTCTGGAAATGTGGAGGAGCAGAAAGGTCCCAGGTTGAGGAGGTTTTAATAAATGGAAGCTGATGGACCAACCTATATGTCAATGTGTTTAATACGTTTGTGGAAATTGTACTTGAATAATCACACGTGCATCAGTCTAAGTCTATGTTGTCTTTTCGGATGCTATAGAGGCTTTGCACCGTCACGTGACTCCATAGCAACGGTAACTACGCCGCCATGACACCGGGCACGCCAGAGCAAACATGGAGCTAAACAGAATGAGCGTGTTCCATCTTTCTCGAAATATCTTAAATCTCTAGACTCAGATGAGCGAAAAAACTACCTGGAAAAGCTAAAATCAATCTCTAATATCGATCCGTACAATCTGAGCACCAGTTTCTACTCGGATTTGATAGAATCATGGTCAGAAGTAGAATTTCCGGATATTTCAAACTAATTGATCTTTGCAAACAGAAGCTGCACTAAAGACCAGATCAAAACTTATAAAAATATAAAACTAATATAAGTATAAAATGTATAAAAGCTTAGTTTTTCTTTCTCTAAACTTTCACGGCTCATAAATTCTTCTTTGCCTCCTGTAGTAGCGGCTTGATTCTCCATGATTTCCATCTCCAAAAGAGAGAGTTCTGTTTGTGTTTCTCTCCGAACCATCCTACCACATGAATCGAAGACTCTGTGGAAAGAATCGTTCGAAAGAATCGGACACGAAAAAATACTCGCGAACGTTATAAAGATCTGCTCGCAAAAAACTATTAATTCTAGAAGACGACGTTGTTACTAAAGAAAACGTCAGTCCTACAGAGAGTGACATGGTTCTATGCGAGTTGGAAAACAGCGTTTCTACTGCCACTCAGACTGTAAATGTGACGAGGATTTGGACAGAAACACAAACAAAACTCTCTCTTTTGGAGATGGAAATCATGGAGAATCAAGGAGGCAAAGAAGAATTTATGAGCCGTGAAAGTTTAGAGAAAGACCCTGAAAAACTAAGGTTTTATACGTTTTATATGTATATAAGTTTTATACTTTTATAAACCTTGATCTGGTCTTTGGTGTAGCTCCTGGTCGCAAAGACCAAGTAGTTTGGCCATGATTTTATTGAATCTGAGTAGAAATTGGTGCTCACATTGTACGGATCGATATTAGAGATTGATTTTAGCTTTTAAAGGTATTTCTTTTACTCATCTGAGGCTAGAGATTTAAGATATTTGGGGAGAGATGTAACACACTCATTCTGTTTAGCTCCATGTTTGATCTGGCGTGCCCGGTGTCATGGCGGCGTAGTTACCGTTGCTATGGGGTCACGTGACGGTGCAAAGCCTCTATATTATGCAAAATTGACTAATGTGAACTTTAAGCCGTGTTACAATGTTATCTCCTCAAAAACATTAGCATAGTTGTGTTTTGTTTCATTCTCATTATGTCTAAATGCTTTTTATTATTAGTCTGTCTACACCTCCAAAGCTCAAAATGCTCTGTCCCACCTTGTGATGTCACATAGTTTAAGTTTTCAAGTTAAGAGCTCCATTTTGCCTTTTGTTTATATTGTTGAAATCATCCAATTGATTCTAGTGAAGGTGTATGGGCTTTAAAAACACAGTGGAGCACTTCCTGTATTACCACATGACATAACAAGGTGGAACAAGTTTTCAGATAGAGACCAGAACATTAAATATGTGTTCTAAATGTGCAGGTTTGTGTGTTAAACTTGTCAATAAAACAAAACTCCAGGTATGTTTGTGATGAGGAAAACATATTAATCCCATAAACACAGAACAGCATTTGTAATTTTTCTAAAAATCAATGACAAGTTTGTATTTTGAGCAGATTTTAAGCCTTTATATCAAATGCACAAGTCGCCTTATATAAGATAGTAGTTACATTTACTTACTGGTTTCATATATTTATTATTACAAAAATGTTTCTTGCACTTGTCCAAGACTTGAGTGCATATTGCTCCATTCACCATTAAGCCCATTGCTGCACATCTCCCTGGACAGCAGTAGTTCTCATATAGACTATAAAGCTCGTCTTAAACAGCGGCTAACAGCGTCCCCTCACACCGGGCACCTGTGGGCTCTTTACTGCACTGTAAAACATAATGGGACATAACAGTGTTGTTGTATGCGTGGTGCTGGACAGAGGGGCTTTTCCCGCGCATTGTTTTAAGGCTCATAACTCCAGCTCTGATGACTGGGAGCGTGAGAGAGGGACATTTACACAGCGTCTCACCTCATAAAGCCCTCACGCTCCGCTGGACAGGCCTCAATAACAGACTCAAGTGTGCAGACAGTGTAAGTGAAAGCTACGGCGAATTCCCCACTGAGGCGCTATATAACTAAAGTGTAGCTTTTCTTTTTAAACGATTTTCTGTTTGCAGCTTTGCAGAAGGTTTCTAGATTCATTGCTTTGATTTATTTCTTAATGGCTCTTTATTACACAAAATGGACTCTTGTTATAATGTTATTTCATCCTCAAATACATACCTAGAGTTGCTGTTTGTTTCATTCACACATGTTTGCGTCATCTTGTTTTATTAAATTGTCTGTAGCTCAAAATGCTCTGTTCCACCTTGTGATGTCAGGTTGTGGTAGTTTTCAAGTGAGCAGCTACTTTTCCCTTTTGTTACCTTTTGTTAGACACAGGAATTCCAAGCCTGAAATCATCCAAATGATCCTAGTGAAAGTGAGCATTTAAAAACAGTATGGAGCACTTACCACATGACATCACAAGGTGGAACAAGGTGTTTTCTGTTTGAAAGACTCAGCGTAAATATATACCGTATTTTTGGGGCTATAAAGTGCACCGGATTATAAGGCGCAGTATCAAATAATGTCAGTTGTGTCATTGTCCACACATAAGGAGCATCGGATTATAAGGCACAATAAGAGAAACAAAACGTGTGTCGGATAAATCGAACTTTATTCAGGTCATTTACAATAACTCTCAGTTGTAGCTAACACAAAAATACAAGTTTAACAGTTGGTGATTTGGGCATCAAACATGCCCGGATCCCTCTCAACATTGTTCAGTTTTAACACAAAAATACAAAACCTGAAATCTGCATGGTGCATGTCTCTTAACAGGTGCATTTTGGGTCCTTGTACAGCACACGGCAGAACTACCGGTATGTTGCACAGTCGCCCTATATGTGGCCAACATATTACTCCTCCTGACTCGCCCACTAATACGTTATTAGCCGTAATGTAGTCAGAAAAATACGGTAGTCCGATAGTATAGTATAAATATAGTCCAAAAAATACGGTAGGGTTTCTGTGGTAAACGTGTGAATAAAACAAAACGCAGCTCCAGGCATGTTTCTCCACAGATCTGAGCTTGTTTAATGCCATACTGTGCAACATAGGCAAATTTGCAAAATCTCCATGGAGACAAGACGACTGCAGAGCTTGTATCTAAAAAGTTACACAGTGAACTGCATTTACGAGTGGATTTATGAAAGAACAGACATGATAGTGACAGTGAATGTGCATGTGTGTGCGCTGGGTTAGACTCTGGTTCATGTCACCCCTAGAAAATATTGTCATCCATTTTTTTTCCCATTAAAGTTTATTGGAAACAAAGGATCATTATATATCGTACACTGACACATCACGTCATCTACAGTTCCAAAAATAACCAAAAATGTCAGTTTTTCCATTACATAAATGGTATGGGCAACATTAATCCAATCTTCAAGGCGAGGAACTTTATCACTAAGACGTCTTCTTGTAATACACTGTCATCCAATTTTTTAAACCAATTTTATCTCGTCAATAATTTAGAAACTCTCACATATGCAGTCGACATATATGATGCAAAAATGTGACTTGAGCTTTAATAATTCGTCCACCGCTGCCCTATTCACCCTGTACGTGAATGCAAATGTATGTAAAGACCACTCCCGATCCTCTCTATTGTTAATGCCGCCCTCTGTCAGTGAGTAAAATTCCCTGTACCTCCGCTTCCCTTTGACCAGAGTCCAAGATGGCCGCCCTCCGCCTGACCCTGAAGCATTTGAAAATATGATTGTAATCCTTGTGAGGATTTGGCCCGGGTGTCTATTACCGCTGTAATCTGTCACACTGGCATCCAATATTCATCCGCGGTCCAGGTTAAACCCTCTCCTTTCTGCGCGTCGCCATGGGATACACGGGCAAGCGGAATTCTGGGAAAAAAAGGGGGTTTGGAAATTGAGAGAGGAGCGCTTCAATCAGGCCCCTGGGTGGAGCTGGAGAAATGTGTGGAGGAACACAAGGTCTCATTAAAGCAGCAGGCATGGCTTTAACCCCGGCCTCCATCCACACACACCCACACACAGTATACGCACTTATACAGGAAATATATAGAGACAGAAGGAAAACCAAGGAAGAAATATCAATAAAAGAAACAAAACTATATGGATTTTGTGAAAGGAGGAGCTGAGAAATATAAGACACAATATTCAAACATGTGTTCCTCATATTACAGTTGCATTGTGTGGTGGACAGAGGTGGGTAGAGTAGCCAAAAAAAACTAAAAAAACTAAAAAAAATGACTCAAGTAAGAGTAAAAAAGTACTTATTAAAAAAACTACTCAAGTACTGAGTAACTGTTGAAATGTAAAATCATTTACTTCGTTTTATTCAGACAATAAATTTGGTAAGCAAAGAAGACAGCGCATTAGAAAGCTGTTCCCTTGCGTTTTTTTCCAAAGCAAAGATGGTTTTAATGTGAGGCCACGGATGTTCCCGACATCGCCGTCTTCTGTTGTGTCCTCTTCTTCAAAGCAGATATTTGCTGTTGCCATTTTCAAGTATTTCCCAGTTTTTACCGCAGCGCGACAAAGTTTGTTGGAAAATGTTTTGCTAACGTGCGCCGTGCCGAATGGTTACGTCTGATAGGACAGGTGGAGTCATGTGACTATTTTACTACATTTGATTGGCGAAACGGGGTCACATGTTAATCTACGAAGAGAAGTATTTTGGTTTATGCAAAAAACAAATGTTGATAAAAGGAACGGGAACGCGTCAACTTCTTCCAAAAGTAGCGGAGTAAGAGTAGCGTTATTTGGCCAAAAAATTACTCAAGTAAAAAGTACCAACAATTATAAATACTCATAGAAGTACATTTTACTCAAAAAGTTACTCAAGTAAATGTAACGGCGTAAATGTAGCGCGTTACTACCCACCTCTCGTAGTGGAGGGTCCATCTTTTCATGCTTTTCTATATAAGATCTTTAATGCTTCATCTGGAATTAAACCTTTCTATTTTCAAACTAAATCAAGTTAGAGGTCAGATCTGCGGAGAGGCAATCCCGTTTTCAGTCAGAATGCCAGTTTTTGTGCTATCAAACTACCTTGTCTGCAACTAATTGTGTCCAATAAGCAGGATTTGGTCTCTAAAAGTTGTGAAAAGTTTAAACAATAAATAGTTGCTTGGAAAGGAAATGAGGAATAACTTTGGACCAAAAAACGAAATGAATTACTTCTTTTTTTCTCCCAGTAAAAAGGTACAGCGCCTTTAATTTCCTGAACATAAACAATACAGGCTCATTGCCACAGAACATAAAAAATAGTCCCTCTGAAGTCGGCGCTCGGCTCCAAACACCACTGGCTGCAGACCCCTTGATTAAAGCTACCCGGGCGTATCACCGACAATTAGAAAGGATTGAACCTCCATCTTGATTAAAATTCGATTAAGTGCACAGCCTTATATGCGCACATTTGTTAGGATTGTGGAAAACTGTGGCATGTACGTGTGTAGAAAATGTTTTAGCTATCTGTTTGAAAAGTTTTGTTAGGGTTAAAGTAATTGCAATAATGCCAACAGGATTGACATTTTTCCATCTAAAACGACAATCAGGTACCAGTACTGTGAGCAAATAAAGTGAAATAAAGGCGTATAACATTTCTGATACACAGGAAAGTTGAATTTATCTTACAATAAATATATTTTTTTATTGATTTGAAAATTTTAAATCTTAGCAGATTTGATTCATTTGTATGTGATCCATTTAAAGATCCTATATTATGCAAAATTGAGCCTTTAGTCATGTTAGAATGTTGTTGTACTGCCCTCGTAGAACCCCGTTTCTACTATCCAGGAGTTAAACACCTCCACACAATAAGTCAATGACGCCAGAATGGGTTTAGACTGTCTTTTATATGGCAGGTGTGAAACTGTAACAACAGAAAACAATATACTTAGGTTTAAATGTGAAGAAATACAGCAAACCACGTTTTGCTATGCTAACGCTAATCCAAATGTCATCTAATACTCAACATGTTAGCATGTAACGCGACTTGTAATAAGTTTCTTTATATTAATGGAACAAACATATCTTACTTAAGAACACCTTTAAATTAAGTTACTTATTGGTAGTTTACTTACAGGGAATGCCTTTCATGAACTCATTACGTGTCATCGGCTTCTCCTCTTTAACATGCAATAGCGCGCATCACCACTAGGGGCAATTTCCTGTTTTCGATTAAAGCAGGCCAACCAAAATACACCATGACCAAACATACAGGTCAGAACAGTTGTAACCTCCTCAAAAACATACCTAGAGTGTTTCTTTATCACTAATCTAAAGGTGAAAATGTTCTGTTCCCCTTTATAATGTCATGAAGAGGTATTTTTCATGTTTAATACCTACTTTTTACCTTTTAGAGATGAAATTATCCAAATTCTAGTGAAAGAATATGGAGTTTAAAAACATATTGGAGCACTTCCTGTATTATCATGGCATCTTAAAGTTCAACGAGTGTTTCCTGTGTGAGAAAAGAACTAAATATGCAGGATTTGTTTGTTAAACATGTGCGAATTAAACAAAACACAACTCCAGGTCGGTTTTTATCGACAAACAACATTATAACAGATCAGAAAATAGTGTAATATGGACCCTTTAAGTTCTGTATTAAATAATTACACCTTGCACACTCATTGTAATCCTTGCTGGAACACATAGCCTAAAACATCTCTAGTGAAAACTGCAGCTCGTGGACACCACACGTTAAAATATTTGTTGTTGAACCTGCAGCAGCCTGGAGCATTGGTGAGGAAGCAATTTGTTAGTGTCATTAGGAGTGGCCGGGCCCGGGTATCGATATGTGTTTAGTGCTAAACTGTTCACATCACTCTCCATCTGCCTGTGTCTGCTGTGCTGTGGAGAGGGACACTGTGGGGCTGGCTTTGTTTGCAGGGAAGTCATCCGCAAACACTGTTCAGCTGTGGAATATTCTCCTCTCTTTTTATTATGGGGAACAATCGGAGTGACTCACATGCAAACCAAATCCAATGCAAAATACAACAGGCACCCAGATTTTATAGCATTTTTATAGGGTATTTCTTCTCCGAGTAGCAGCTTTCTGAGGCTTAAATGTGCACTGTGTTCTTGTGGAGAGTTCGCCAACTACTCGTCTCCGTAGAGAAGGTGTTGCTATGTCTGGAATGTTCCACAGTAAAGCATTAAACTCATTTGTGTCCATGAAGATAAGCAGAAATGAAACCTAACAGAGATACAGATCTATGCAGAGACATCAGTTTTCATGGTATTTAAAGCAATAAAATAATAACATTCAAGGAAAAACAATCGCATCACCATGGAAACAAGGAGGTGCTGGATCCTCTACCAGAAAAGTTACACAGTGGACCTTTAAACAGAGCTAGCCAAGTTCCAAACACTGGTTACCTTTAACAAAACGCATTATTCGTGAGCTTCAGCTTCATTTTGTATTGGCAGAATTTTGAGCAGTTGCCTGAAAATATTGTATATTTGGTTGTTTTGTTAATTGCTATGGCAACAATCAAGTTTTCGGCATTTTGAAAACAATGGATCATGGTACTAAAATGGGGATAAACCTGCACAATCATGATTTTGACCTTATTACAATTATTTAATCAGGGCCAAACCAGAACTAAACCAGAACTAAACCAGGATTAAACTAGGACTTAACCAGGACATAGCAAGGACTACACCAAAGACAAAACAAAATAAGAAAAAAAAGACTAAAGTGACAGAATCTTGACTAAAGCATGACTGATCCAGATTTGGAAATAAGCCACGGTTCATTTATAAGGAACAAAACCAACTAACACTTTGCAATGGGTTGTGTTATGCATGTATGTCTATGGTGAAATATGAATCAGTTACCATGGTGACACAATGCCGCACATCAATAACTGTCAAAATTATTGTGTGAAAAATACATAATGGATTTAAAAAAAGCACATTTCCAGATGTCTGTGGTCAATTCAAGCGTTTATGGTTCTGCTTAGTTTGATTTTCAACAAAAAAAATCACTGAAAAACTGTTGGCTAATGCTAGCTAGCTTGCGACTGTAATATTATTTGAGTGGGGCTTGTTTAACAGCAGCTCACCTGTCGTACTTCAAGTTAAATCTGTTCTTTCTGCTCAAATAAAGCTCAGATTAAAGTCAAACTTGAGCTTCAGACAGAGCAGTGCTTCCAGTTACAATCACATCAGCTGCAAAGTCTCAATAATACTCCATTACATTGTACGACGTTATGTGATGGGAAAACTTAATCCGCTGCAAAGTTATATTTTATTCATGGGCAGAAAAGTAAGAAAAGCCGTGTATAGTGAAGCCCCCCACTGACTCTTTGCCATGAGGCTGTTTATCTTTGGGCTCCCTGACAGTTGGAGTGCTGGTTTCTTTTATCCAAACTTCACTGCACTTTCTGTTTGTAACATTTCGCAACGGTTGAGACGAGCGACGTGTGATGAGCAACCACATAAATACAGTTTTTGTGCGTGTGAAATAGAAACCTTATTTGGCCTGGAATGTATACAAAGTTCCAGTAGAGGGAGGTACGACGGCGATGGCTGACGCAGTGAGAAAAGTAATGGTTTGTACAAAGCTAAAAACAGTTACGCAAACACTTAGAACAGAGGGAATTGTGCCTATGGAAACGTTTAACTTGGAATGTTCCACAGTGGCCACCGTAACTTGATGAGTTTAATTACGAATTAAATTATTCCGAATTAAATAAATCGGATTTTAATTATTCTCCTTTGAGTTTACTTGGAAATAAATCTGAATTAAGGATTACATGGTTAAATCAGCTTTATTTAATTTTGTTCACCTCTGGGTGGCAAAGGGTTCTGATTGGACGGGATTCGAAGGCATTTACGTCGACAATCAGCTGCTACCGGCGTTTTGCTTTTTCTTATCGTTTTTGCTGTTTTCTGCCATCCGCTCTTTTCATTATTTGTAGTTCTTACAGCACTTATTAGAAAAAATTGATTCAGTTCAAGACCAAAGTTTGCTCCTGTGGCCTTTTTGCAGTGCGCCATTCATACGCTGAACAACTATTTTTTAAGCGGAATAAATGTGTACATGATCGCGGAATAAATTAAATCAGTTTTAAAACCGATATAAACCACCCACTTAAATAGGAATAAAGTTTAATTCTGAAAAAAAATAATTATTAAGTGCTCTTTTTTAAAATGGAATAAATTTTTATTCTAAATTAAATTATTTTGAATCAGATCTAAAGCTCTCATGTAAACGGGGCGAGTGTGCCATTAAACTTTCTTGTATTCAGTTAGAAGTGTTCACAAAGATACTTGGAGATGCAGGCCTCTACATAGATCTGACATGGAACTTGACCAAGGGGCATCATCTGCTTGTA
>JACN01130378.1:0-12613 GCA_000787155.1 Scartelaos histophorus
TATTATTGTTGTTATTTTTATTTTTATTATTAACAGTACAATATAACAATATATAACAGTTTAATATAAAACAAGGATTGGACAAAGAAAAATAAGTAGTGAGGAGGCAGCCATTAGTGCGGGTTAAAGATGAAGGAGGGGAAAATTATGTTGTTGGCGATGGCGATGGAACACGTGACAAATGCGTAGTCTGAAGGAGAGGGCAGGTCCCTCTGTGGTCACAGTGAAATGGTGTGCAGGGAATCACGGACTTGGGACCAATGATGAGTTCAGATTTGTTGCATTTGAGTTTGAGAAAGTTGGTGGTAATCCAGGATTTTATGGCCTGCTGTTGTTTGGACCTTCGAAATGTCCCTGTGTGTCAGATGGGGTCTACATAGAGGCTTATTCATTGTAAAAGCACTTAACCCTGTAGTTTAAAAATCAGATCCTAATTGATATTTAAACTAGTATAAAAACTATGGACTTTCCTGAATAGCTTTAGAATGATGTTGAGCTGTAGCAGACACTATGGAACCTACCTGGACCACTGAGGATTACACACATATAAGGACATGGGGATTAGAAAAGAAAGTACTATTATTTTAAAAGCTCATACAACACTGTTTTCTGATTTGTTCTAATGTCGTTGTAGTTTCCTTATCACAAACACACCTGGAGTTGTGTTTTGTTTCATTCACACATGTTTAACACACCAAGAGTTAATTTTGTATAATATAGGACCTTTAATGTTGAAAATCACATTCTAAGGTTTAAATGTTTTTAATATAATCACTGATTTGTATTGAGTCTTGAGTCTATTCCTTAATATGGAAATGGAGTTTGAAATGTCCGTGACAGCACAGGAGGTTCTAATCTGTTTATCTCTGCAGGAGCATTTAAGACTCTGGATAAAGACAAGAACGGAACCATCGACCTGGGCATAGAGGAGGTAAGACTCACATCGACAAATTAGTTAACATTATAATGGCTTAAAGCGCACTAGCGTCAGTTTTATGTAACATAGGACCTTAAAGTAAAAGTACTTTAGATAATGTTCTGCAATGTATCTAGTTATTTATTCAGCTTCAAATCAGATATAGTAACAACTAGTAATTATTGTAATGCTGGTTTATTCTTTATTACAAACACATTGGACATGGTGACATTTACTTATGTTATAATTTGGTGTTTTGGTTCAAGATGATAATCCAGTCAGAAAGCAGAATGAGCCTCACATGACTCTCATTTGGGTTGCCAGTTTCAATGCTGAAATCCAGTTGGTCTAAACCTACAGTCCTCTCTCTGTTCTGGTCACTCCCTAAACTCCAGCACCTGCACTAATCCTGAGTCAGTGCTAGTGCAGCATCTGCAGCTCAGGGAGGGAATTCTGGAGGTTCTGAGCTTCACATTAGGCCTGTCTGTCCATATACTGAGAATGAGACACACTTGGATGTGTCTCTATCTACAGGTGAAAACTCTGTAGACACAGGGATTGAGATTGTAGTACCTTTTTAAGAGCCAAGCAGGTGACAGATCCTGGACTAGCAACATTACATGGTCCACCTTTAAGTACTGTTAAAAACTGTACTTTACTTTGGACTTGGTTATGTTCATCACTGTTTGTATGTATAATTTTTACATTATTATATTATTTTTACTCCTACTAAAGTACTTGTATTTGTCATATACTTTTCCATACCCGCTCCCTCTTGAATCTGCCTGTGTGGACAGTGGCTGCAGCTGACCATGTACTCCTGAGCCTCGAGCTACGCTGCCATCTATGGGACCACACTCCCACATTCTACCTGGGACCAAATTCCTGCTTTTTTGTGAGATCCATAATCCATAATAAATCATGTAAATTTTCCCACCTGTGAGTTGTCTGGTCATCTGTGAATGTGACTCCAGTGGGCTGGAAAATGCACAAATGTTACTCCTTTGTTTGGGATCAGTTACGTCTTTGGAGCTAAATAATGGAACCAGTTTCTGAAGCTAATGCAAATAAATAATTTCACTTGACTTTATTTATACTGACAGTTCACTGACAGTTTCATGTGGATAGGCCCAATAATGAGATATGAACCGTAAAAGAGTTCAACAAATCTGCAATCTGATAGTTCCACAGCAAACTCCAGCAGAGAATTCTGCTCTGTGCTCCAGCTCAGGTTAAACTATATAGATTCTAGAATGTTGTGATGTCACATGAACACCAATTAGATAAATACTTTATTGATCATTTGTGTTAGGACTGTCAACAAATCTATACTCAGATATTAGGCTACACTGCAAAAGGCTATTTAGGCAAAAGGGATGAGAGCTCTCAAGGAGCTCTCCTTACTAAAATAATAATATACTGAATGTACATTTGGCAAAGACAAAGTAGAGTTTTTTGGATCACATTAGAATGCATTCACACTGCCTAAAGGCCACTTCCAGGGTGGAAGTAGCTCACTTGGTAGAACGTTAGTCCACTGATCCAAAGGTTGGTGGTTTGAATCCTGCTCTCGACATCAGATATCATTGGTTGAGCAATCAGATCCACTGACTGATTCTAGCTCCCACAGATCCCAGTGAACCCACCTTGTCCCTAGTGTCTTATAGACTGGTGTGAGAATGGGTGAGTGGCTCCTTGTTGTAAAGTGCTTTGAGACCCTTGAAGGTGGAAAAGCACAGATTATAAATGTGATCACTGACCATCTAAATAAGAACTATAAACTGTCAGTGCATCCAAAATGAGACCAGAGCAGCTAACCAGGATGACAACAGGGTGAAAAGATGTCTATAGCTGGACTCAACCAGGCCCCAAAAAGCACCCACAACAGGAGCACATAGACTGTATCAAGTCTATGGTGTGAAAGCCGAAATGTGAAACGCTTTATTGCCATTGTCTGCGTATGGTGCAACATACAACCAGGCATGGATGAGTAAAGTGATCAATAAAAAATACATTTAAAAAAATCTAAAAGAAAGAGGTTTTGACACAAGAGGACCTTACGGGCTCTACCACACGTGGACAGATGGAGGCGCTGCGCTACATCGGAAAGGGAATCAGAGGAGTCTGCGCATTGCAGTGCCTTCCCTCCACGTTCGGAAGTTTGGAAAAAACAACAAAGGAGCAGCGGGAGCGGAGTGTGGTAAGTGTACGGACACAGACCACTTGGCCCCGGTGCATTGCCCTCTGGAGCGCGGCAGTGTGCTGCAGGACCATCCGCGGAGCGCATCAACCCGCGGAGCGCATCAACCCGCAGAGCGCACCAAACCGCGGTGAAGCGAGAGGTAGCAACAGAACGCCCCCGGAGCCGCAAAGCATTGTGGGTACTGTAAAGGCTTGTTACCAACAACATCCCGTCTGTTTGTGTCGTTGGTCTTCTTATCTACGGCCGAGCCGCGGTGTTCGCTCTGCTGCGCCTCTGAGCAGCGACACAAGGCCCAGGACAGTGTGAGGACTGGCACAGAGTCAGATACTGGCACTGGCCACTCTCTGGGCACTCTGTGGTCACTCGGTCAGTACCTTGCACGGTGGGCGGGGCTTGAGCGGGTCATGATGCATCTGTGGAGGTAAAATGTGCCTGCTGTCCTGCACGATGGATGCTCTAGAGCTGTTTTCTCCTGGGGCCAGAGGACTTATTTGTACTGTAATGGGAACACACTGAGACCCAGTCATATCCAGTCTGGGGAAAACGGAGATTACCAGAATGAATTTTAGAAATGAAATTAAATAAATAAGATTACTCTAGTGAGAGTAACCTTACTTCAAAATACTCAAGTAGAAGTAGAAAGTAGTGGTGCAAGAAATTACTCAACTAAAAATAGATTTTAGTATTTAGGAAAAGCACTACTCAAGTAAGAGTAACTTAAAGATAAACTGTTACGATGACTGTTATGATTATGAATTTGAAGGGAAAGTAATTAGTAGGACACAGCATAAAATAATGCAAATCTGATGCTTTCAAAGGACAGACTCAAAAATTAGAGACTAAATCAGATCTGAGGGAGCTGTGAGAAACAGAAATGTTCATATCAGTTTAATTTGTCACATAAAGCTTTTGTCACTTGTAGACTTACACTGGAAAGAGTAGGTGTGGGACGGTATAGAAATATGGTGTCACGATTATCATGGTCAAGATAATTGTGATTAATGATCAGATCAAGATGATTATGAAAATTGCTGACTTTTTATTTAAATAAATTAAAACAATAATGAACTAGAAGAAAACTTTATAGATAAGTGTCTTTTTAAAATGTATTTATTCAAGTAGTAAAAGCATGTTGCTAGAAAAGTGCCATTTCTTTTAAAAAGTTACTTAAGTCTTAAAATAAGTAAATGTACCCACCTCTAGGCATAGGTGAACCTCCGTGCAAAGGAAAATAGCATTTGATTTATTTTGGAGCAATGATGGATGGTTCAACTGCACAAAACTGACAATGGCAATTGTTGTGTCAGGCTCAGTGTGAGGATCCGCACAGACATGAACAGGGTGGACTACGTCTTCCCTCCTGATGAGGACTTCATCAGAGTAGACCCAACGCTCATCGGGAACAGGGCCAAACCGCGCTTCTCCCACACCGAGGTCAAGGTTCTGCTGGAGGCTATCAAGAAGAACCGCTATGTCCTGCTTCGTGAGTACACGCAGGCTTGGACTGAACTTATATTGCTCAGAGCACTGGAGTAAATGTATAGGAACTAACAGTGAGTGATGTTGTGATATTGTTCAGGGAAATTTAATCAGGGCGTCTCCGCTGAGGCCAAGAAGAAGATTTGGTGTAGGATCACAGACCAGATCAACAGTCTTGGGGAGAACCAGAGGGAGGTGGGTTCTGGAGCCTGTGCACCTCCCATCTTGTTCTTGTGGATACTATCATCACACATGTTGCTTCATTCAAATGGCTGTCACCTTACCCTCCTCCACCTCCTCCAGTAGACTCTCTTTAGGACCTCCTCTCTGCCTCCTATAGACCCTCCTCCCTAGACCCTCCTGTAGAACCTCCTCCTGTAGAGCCTCCTCCTGTAGAGCCTCCTCATGTAGAGCCTCCTCCTGTAGAGCCTTCTCCTGTAGAGCCTCCTCCTGTAGAGCCTTCTCCTGTAGAGCCTCCTCCTGTAGAGCCTTCTCCTGTAGAGCCTCCTCCTGTAGAGCCTTCTCCTGTAGAGCCTTCTCCTGTAGAGCCTCCTCCTGTAGAGCCTCCTCCTGTAGAGCCTCCTATAGAGCTCCTGCACCCACCTGACTAAGTCTGACAGGGACTCCATGTTGGCGTTGGTGGATTAGCGGTAATGAATGGCACAGAGTCCGCTTTTGGAGTTTTGTATGTCATTAATTTAAATCATAGATGATGATTTAGCTTAAAACTAGTCAGATTAAACATGTGTGACCTTATCTGGCACAGGTGTTATTTTAAAGACAATACATTCTGCCATCTAGTTTACTTTTCACCTTCTTATATTATCAAAAACGGTCCCTCGAGATGTTTGTGACAAATAGACTTTATTAATAAAGCCTAGTGCCTATAATGTTTAGTGATACTGGCAGTTTAAATGATGTGAAATGGATACAATTCTGAAGATGTTGTAGCTACAGCTAAATCACTTGTGTCAATGTGTTAAACACACAAAGGTCATTTATTTAACTTTAGTCTGTGATTTTATTTTCTACAATCCACACTTCTAAGCCATCAATTAATGTTAAACATAAGAACATAATGCCTATCGACAATACACAAACATACAGATTTGAATTGTTATGATTCAATGGTTCAGTCATTCAAATTAAACCAAACAAAGAAAAAAATATAAATGTAAAAAGACATAGCATAATTATCCTGTAAACCCTCCTCTTGACCCTTCTCCTGTAGACCCTCCTTATACTGTCCTGTAGGCCCTCCTCCTGTAGACCCTTCCGCTGTAAATCCTCCTGTAGACTATTCTCCCGTAAATCGTCCTTCTGTAGATCCCCCTCCTGTAGACACTTCTGTAGACCCTTCTCTTGTAGACTCTCCTTCAGGAACCACTCCTCTCCTTCAGTAAAAGGCCATCCTCCTGTAGACAGTCCTCTAGACTCTTTTGTAGATCCTCCTCCTTCTGTAGACCCTTCTCCTGTAGACATTCCTTTAGACCCTCCTGTAGACCCCCCTCTTTTAGACTGTCCTTCAGTAACCCCTCCTCCTGCAGACAGTCCTCTAGACAGACAGTCCTATAGATCCTCCTCCTGTAGACTTTCCTTCTGTAGCTACGCCTGTAGACCCTTCTCATTTAGACCCTCGTTTAGACTCTTTTCTTGTAGAGCCTTATGTAGACCTTCTTGTAGACCATCCTGTAGATTCTAAAGCTACTTGTCCCTTGAAGGTCCGTCAGATCATGAAGAAGTGGGCCGACTTAAAGTTTGATGCAAAGCGCCGCATGCTGGGCTCTAGGAAGCGCTTCAGGAGGAGGAACCTGGGCCCTATTGAAAAGGCCGTCCACAAGATTCTCACCATGAGCCCCAAGGGAGGTAAGGCCTGCTTTCCTCACAGTGTACCTCCACTGCTAACAACTTCTAACAATAATTTCAGTTGTAAATGTGTGTCTTGTTTTGGGTAGTTAGGACAAGTTTAGGCTCATAGTTCATTCCATGGTTGCCATGGTCATTATTGGCTGCTCTTGGGGCTGACAAGCTGGCACACTGAACAGCTGTTTTTATTTTTATTTTTGAGAATTTGGAAGTGCAGCTTGTGCAGTTCAAATGACAAACGTTAAGAACTATTGGATTGTGTGATTTGAGCAATACAGTCTTTCCTGTATCCGTGGTGACCCTACTTGGAGATAGCTATGCTACCCAACTAACTACTTTTTACAAGGAAACACTTAGTGGGAACATTGCATCTTAGTAGGGGCTTTCCTGTTGTGTCTCCAGAGTTCACCTGACTCCTTCTGAACACTGCTGTAATTGTGCAGGACACAAAGGAGGGGCACTTTTGTTCTGAGGGCTGTTAAACTCAACTGCCCTAACACTGGATCTGCTGTCTCCACTTGTTGAGCTGCACTGAGACTTTTGTTTAAGGTTTTCTGTTGTTATTGTATTTACTGCTCAGCATGTTTAAACTGTCTCTGGACAAATAAAATCATACTGATTAATGGATATGATGATGACACAACATTTCTACTGGATTTTGAACCATGAGTCAGGAAGATGGCTTAGTTTGACTTTAATTCCACCCACATAGTCCATCCTGCATCTCTGACCCAGAAACAACAGTCTGGGATATTCATATGCAGTTGTTTCCACATAGTGACTATTGATTTATGCTCACTTTGTGCTTTTTTAATTACTCTTGATAATGCATCATGACTGGGAATCAGCTGTCTGGGATAGTGCCAGTGCTGTTTTTTAGTCCAGCATCAAGCTCTCTTCAGCAGAGTGGAGTTAAAGTGGCACAAATATGAACCACTCCAGCTTCTGTGGAGCTACTCAGGCTCCAGGTGCGTCATGTTCATAGAAACTATTTTCTAGATCCATAAACAATAGACTCAATAGGGACTTCTCCAGTACAGACCTTGCCATTTCTGTGCCAAACCTTAGCTGTTCCAAGAAGAAATTAAGATCATACACGGCATTTAAAAACTGAACATCATTACTGGTAAAACGGTAAAATGTATTATTACCAGTAGAACCATGTAACCTGTGCATGTGTCTATGTTCAGATGGGGAGAGTGACGTTGACCTGGATGAGGACCGCTGCTTTGCCAGCATCTCTCTGCCTGAAAATAGTCTGTCTGAAAACACCAACTTCAGCCTACCTGACAGCTCCTACAGTGAGGCCTTCAGCTCCGAGGTGTCAACTGCCGACAAGACCCTGGACGGTAAGGACACACGCACCATAAGGACAGGAAATGGCAAGAACACAGCATGTGTCCTGGATAGGACACGTGCTGTCTTCTTACCATTCCCTGTCTGTTTCTGACAGGACAGAGGATGGTAACAGGCAGATTGCACATCATGCAGCTCTGCTCCACTGCGCCGTGCCACTCACTCGTCTCCAGGAGAGGGTGCAGACCCTTGCTCACTGATACAGGCCTGCAAGCCCCGAGGAGCTCTAGAAGAGCATGCACAGAGACCTAGAGTTTGCTAAATAAAAGTCTACATTTCAAACTAAAATAACTCTTTATTTACTCTTTAACTCTCAAAAGCAGGAAAGCAGATCCCTACTGTGGTAAATCACATCAGTTTACAGAGAGTCATTAGGTATTAGTCCAATAATGTTTTCACATTACTGTGTTTCAGTGACACAAAGTGAAAGTGAATGGTCTACTGAAGAGAAAATTAAAGGAGCACCTGTAAAAACATCTGTTAGAAGTAATCTGGTGAAAATAAAGTTTGTGCAGAATGTATTTTCTTGTAAAATCCAAATATAGTTGTTTTTCCTGTTGGGTGCATTCTGAGCTGTGGACTGGACCTTGACACAGCGTACTACAGAGTACAGAGACATGGTGCTGCCCTCCAGTGCACACAGGTTGTCCAATGCACAACAGCTGTTTGGAATCGGCCCCTAAGTACACATGCTCCCCAGCTCTGGGACAGACTGTCCTGGGTTGGTCTACCCCAGGTGGGTTTGGCCTGTGTGGGGTCCATTGGTTCCCTCCTCTTGCATGTAGAGCAGAAGACATGCTATGGATGCAGTGACTCCACAAAGCTGTGTGTGCTGCTTAGATGACTAATTTTGGTTCCTGCTTTTTCTTTCCACAGACTTGAACTATGAGTCTCCAGACTACAGCCTGGACTTTGATGAGGAGGATGATGAAGAACATAGCTTGCTTATGGAGTCAGAGGAGTTTTTCGGATCCAAACCAACATACACATACTCTCGGCAGGAGGCCAGCTCACCCTGCCCCCAGGACCCTGCTCCATCACCCCGGGGCCAGAGTCTTCAGCATCACGGGGCTGGCCAGATGTTGCAGAGCCTCACCCCCTCGCCTCTGGCCCAGTGCCTGCAACAGCAGCGGGTGGCCCGGGTGCTGCTAGCCTCGGTGGCACGCTCTGTGGAGATCCTGGCCCGCTCTCTGGAGCTGATGAAGCAGAGGCAGCAGGACTTTGTGCAGGAGTCTCTGCAGCTCCAGAGGCAGAGTGTGGACACACTCAGGGACTTCTCCAGTACAGCCCTTGCCATGCTGCGTACAACGCCCCGCCATACAACCACTACTGCATATTTACACAAGTGACATGCCCACCACTGCATACACAGATGACACCCACGTATATGCACAAGTGATACACCCACTGGATACACAAGCCAGGGGCATTCAAGATAATGGGGCTGTTGCGATGCTGGGCCCCTCATCGAAGCCTCTTAAGTTCATATACTGTATACACAAAAATGTGGAGAACAGTAGGATGAAGATACTACTAAGTGACCAGAAATGGTTTGCTGTATGTTTTTATGTTCCCTTTAAACTGCTTTCTACCATATTCTAATGTTGCTCCCACATCCAGAACATATCTGAAAACATTTTTCATATCCATGTATGTTTGTGTATTTTAACAATCTCTCCCGGGCCCTAATCAGTAGCACCTTATAGTTAGCAGAAGGATCCTGTGCCAGGCTCCACCCACAAGCCAACATCACCCATGCTTCTGCATTATTTATTTAGCAATAAATATACAAAAAACAATGACTATACAAAAACATGATACAAAACAGCAACTGGACAAACCTGATGCAATGTGCAGTAGTTTTGTTAGTGGGATGCACGCTGATTGTGTTGTGTTGTCACCCTGAAGGGGGAGTGAAGGGGGAGTAAAGGGAGCAGTGACTCAGAGTGGCAAGATCGAAGCTTGGTGATCGAAATATGTTTATTAGACTAGGCTGGTCTTGGTTCTGTCTTTATTAAGTTTTTATTTTGACTCAGTTTAACATGTAAAAGAAGGCATGTATATGTATTTTATTTAACTGAAGTTATCGCAATACAAAATCGTTTTTGAGTATCACCTTTTTTGTCATATTTCTGCCCTCTATACTCATGTTACTAAGGCAACCTTGTGTACCTCACCGCTCCAGTCATGTGACCCATCGATCACATGACTACATTCACATTCACATTCAACAAAAAACAATGTATTGTGTTATATGTTTCACACAATGGGAGAGATGGCTAGATTAACATACATGGATGACAAATAAGTAAATAAATAATAATACAGGTTGTCCATCCAAACATGTCCCTGCTGCTTGTTAATACAGTATCTCCTTTTATAACCTTCACTCTCCTTGAACTCATCTTTCAAGAAAAGAGAGAAAGAAAAAAACACTCACAAGTGGCAGAAAAATATCTTTGTTTATTAGAAATCCACATTTGTTACTATGAAATCATAAAATCCGGCTGGACAGGTGTGTTATTGGACAATAGAAGGACAAGGGGAGGGGACAGGGCGGGACAACAGCAGCATTCAGGCCACGCCCCTCACATAGTGCACACTCACCACATACTATTGCTTAGAAAACCCATGGGACGCAGAGACAGGGAGAACGCAGGGTTAAAGTGCCTGGGAAACTGTGCTCTTAGTGGGACAGAGACAAGCGGCGTATCCCTGTAGTGTCCCCGTGTGCTTGGACAGTCCTCAGAGCGAGTCCACATCACCTGGTAAGTGTTCATCCTTTGGCATATGACTCGAAGCTGGAGACAGAGAAGTAGTCCAAAAGTGTCCCAATATGTCCAAGATTGTCCCCTTGTGAGTTCTGTACCAGGACATTCTAAGAGAGGAAGTCCCGCCCCCTGCATGTGCACGCTGGTACAACTGGAAGCCCGGGCGGAGCGCACGTGTATGTCCACAAATGTCCACATATGTCCAAACATGTCCAGGGCATGTTCAGAGTATCCCCACTGTCCGCCACCGCTTCTGGTCTGACGCAGCTCACAGGGGAAACACTGACACCTAAAGGACAGAGAGGACTACACTGTGACCAGGCATATGTATAAGACAAAGTTACATAATATTAAATGTGTTATGTTAAATATAAAATAACTGTAACTAATATTTGACTCAATCCTGATTAAATAAAAAATGTGAAAATGTATTTAAATGGATTTTACCAAACTGCTACTCTTACTTTGGAGGAGCAGCGACTCTACTCCAAGCTCCTGAACAAATATGAAAGAATATTTGCTAATGATCATGTGTGAAATAGCATACTCCATCCATCCATTTTCTCCCGCTTAATCCGGCTGGGTCGCGGGGGCAGCACACTGCCCATTACTCTGCACCAGACCCAGACCCTATGAACCCCTCTGCAGGTGGTGAGCCCACAGGAGGGAGGGACTCCCCGACGGTCCCTGATTTTTGGTTGATGAGGGAAACCGGAGTACCCAGAGGAAACCCATCCAGATGGTGATAGTAACTCAGGGAAAATCTGGGAAAACTGAGAAAAGGGTCCAGTTTTCTTCATCTATCTTCTGTTTAGCGTAAATAGAGCCTATAGAACCCAGGACCTGTGAAGAACTGTTGCATGGAATGAACCATCTATATTCATAAATATCGTACACCTGCCCTATATTGACCCCATCATAAACTCATAAGTTGCTCTGGTACACAGTTAGCAGGCTATAGAAGGTTATAGGATGGCGCTCAAATTCCATTCTGGCCTCTGAAAGTTGTGAAACGTACTCATAAATCTGGGCAGTGTATTCAGAACATGCTGATTTGACAATGGTGAAAATAGTTCTCATTAAAGTGGCTTATGCGTTAGTGTGCTTATGTACATGTAGTTGAGTATAACTCGTCTTGTTCTAAATATCTGCTGTTTGCATCCAATTAAAGTGTTTTATCGTCCAAGAACCTTTGCTTTGTTAAGATGATGACTGAAAAGTGCTTACATTCATTGCAATGAATAATTAAAAATGTTCAAAATGTGTTAGGAAAACGAGGCTGCAAACTGTTTAAAAGGATTTTTGAGCACTTTCAGTTTGGTATAACATAATATAACATTTTGGGATCTGCTTCTCTCGACAGAGAAGCAGACGGTAGGCTATCTGAAATACTGACCAGGTCAGCTGAGTTCATACGCAGGGCAGCAGTCAGAACAGAGGTGGGGGCAGAGTCAGACCAGAGGCGGTGGTCAGGGTGCTGTGGGGACTGTGGAGCTCATTGGGACAGGGGGTCCTGCTCCTGCCCGGGGTTCAGGTCCACAACAGTGGTCCCCCGCATAGAGCTGTCTGGCCCCTCTGCTCCTGACGAGCTCCTGTTCGGGCCGCCACCTGTCAAAAGCACACAACAATTCATAGTTTAATGATGTAGCTAAAAGTCATTAGTTATGAGCACCATGGGCAGCAAATTTAGCATTTTTTCAATTCTGAATTTTAGGGAACAGGACCTTATCTGAGCCTGAGGAGGGAGGGGCATGCATTTAAACCTAAGAAGGAGGCGGGGCTTATGCCGGAGCTTAATTAAGGGGCAGGTTACACCTGATCCTCAGGAGGGAGGCGGGGCCTGTAGAGTAGGGCGGGTCTTATACCTGATCCAGAGGAGGGGGGCGGCGGCACGGGCAGGACTCCCCCTCCTCCTCCGTTGGTCTGGGAACACACGTTGGTGTGGTGGGCAGCGGCCTTCTGCTTGTAGTGCTGACTGTGGAGCTTGTACTTCATGAGGAGGATGAAGATAAAGACCAGCAC
>KN516661.1:0-43408 GCA_000787155.1 Scartelaos histophorus
ATGGACTGACAGGCATAGATGGCCAGGTGTGGCAAAATATGAATATGCTACTTTTCTTTCATAATCCAGGTTATTAAGATTTAAAAGTGTGTAATAAAATTAATGACAGCATAGATTATGATGGATAAATACAGTTATAGAGCTTATTTGCACCTTATTTATCTCTTGAAAATTGATTTCTTTAGCTTTAGCCCTTCAGCAGTCACCCTGCGTGTCTTAAGAGACTAACTCATGGTAAAATAATGTAAACCAAGTGATATATGTGAAGGGAATAATACGTCTGTCTACATTTCCTGGTTAACATTTACATTTTTAGACTTTGTGACTTTAATTTGATACATAGTTTTCACATTACATCAAAATTGGACCTTAAAGTACTCTCTAAAACCTGATTTTACAGTAAACAGCTATAGCCATCTGGTCCACGGTGCAGCATTGTTTCATTACAAACATGAGCAGGTTTAGTTTAAGAACTTGAGATTTCTACAGACATGTGATTTCCATTACACTGAATATAGATAATTGGCTGCAGACAGTATAAATGGACAAATTAATGAGATGCAGTAGATATCATATAATCACTGAGCCAACAATGGCCTCAGTGCATATCTGGTGGTTCCGTCCATAAGAGCATGTGTTGGGTTGTGTGTCCTGCTTAAGCGGTCTCTGTCAGGCTGGGAATGCGCACTATGTCTGTTGGATAGACAATCAGACGACTGTCAGTGTGGTTCGCCTTGGGTGGTCTCTTTGCACTTGACTAACACCTTAAATTATCTTTCTCCATATTTATAGTATAGAATATGTACCACCGAGCGTACAGTACACAAGTTTGGGTTCTCAAGAGGTGCGAGGTGATCATCCTGTTTGGACACGAGCCATTTTTCTCTCCAAATGGGCCGAAGCGTTTCCAGGATCACGCATTTTATTGGGCTGATATTTGAGTGAGGTCCAGCGCCGTGTTGGTAAAGCGCACTCACCCAGAACGCCGCACAAAAGCTCTTACATTGTACAGACAGGAGCAATGATATCTGGCACAAGGTCTGAGGCCGGTGCCATCTAAGGAGGCTGCAGAGAAGCGGGTTAAGCTTTTGCCTCAATATTTAGTGCGATGGGCGATTGTGCTGTTCCCATTGGCTGCCCCTGACAACCACAGAACAAGCGCCTCAATGTGATTTGTGCAAAGGACAAGTCTCATTAGTATAGAGTTAATTTATTCATCTCTTTCAGCTCTGCGGCCAATTGATGATGTTGTGGATTTGCATTAAGACTGTAAAGTTGCGGTGTAATTGGCTCACTGTTAGCTTGTCAAGTGTTAATTAGCTGCAGGGACCTTTGGCGAGCGCTAAGTCAAAAGTAGCGAGCAGTTAAAGTTTGTTTGTATCACAGTCCAACGATTTTACTATAACAGCTTATTTTCTCATTAAAGTTAAGGCATGAGGTAAAGATCTATGAGAATGCATCAATTCCATTTATGCTCAGCGATTCAGGCATTTTAAACTGCCTTTTTGAACTTAAAACAATCACTTTATGGGTATTAGTTACCATGTTGTTGCACAAAAAGTCTATGGGAAAAATGAATGGAAAATTGACTTCAGCAGGCTGTCACTACTGATCTCCACTGAAGAAATGTCCTGTCTGCTCTAATAGTATATCACAGAACATAATTATAACCCTTTTTAGTCAGTTTCCTGAATTCACAGATTTATATTTGAAAATCATTCAAATAGTTTTTATATCCTGGCCAAAGACACAACATTCCTCGCGTTAAAATGCCAAACCACACTGTCCCTGCGCTTCCAGTCCATTGAACGTTAACAGTTACTTTGTCTGTTGATATCAGAAGAGATATTGTTAAACTGTCTGTAAGAACTGCGTGGAATACAGCGATGGTATACTGTTTACTCCTCAGCACCGTGGAAAAGCCCATTTTGCAGCATTGTAGGCTTGTTTTGTAGAAATGTCATGAGAACAAAGATCCAGAGAGAGACAGACACATACTTTTCACACCACCAAAAATGCTGCCCTATTTTTGACTCTTTTTAATTGCTGTTGTACACAAGTAAGTTGCAATAATAGGTCTTTTTATGGGACCATTCCACTTTCACCACAGTCAAATAAAAAAGAATCCTATTTTTAGTTCTGTGGCAGAGTGGTTAGCATACAATTGAGCTGAGTGGAGCTTTCAAATCATCACTGTGGCTCTGCCTAATTTTATCTCACTCTCCAAAGACTTGCATATGAATGTTACATTGTTGAATCATAAATTGCTCATTACAAACTGATTGCAAGAGTTGCTTGACTGTCAGTGCTGCATCTAACTTCACATTGTCCACATCCCACCAGACTGACATCTGATATTTTGATTGATTTCTGCGTGTTTTAGTAATCCTTTCTTGTCAAGTGTATGTTTTCCCACCCACTACTTTAAAAATGCCACAAAGACATTTTTAAACAATTAAAAACACATACAGTTAATATGCATGTATGCAAGTATGTATGTATGCATGTATGTCAACGTTTGATAGTAAATATCAGGAAAAGGGATAATCTGTTTTCTTTAACTGATAGAGTGGTCATTATGCTAAATATTTAATTTATTTTTTCAGCTGTCTAATGTGGTATAATGTTGTTCCCTAATTAAAAACATGGAATGCATGATGACTGTGTTGTGCAAGTGCTCTGAAGGGACAGTGTCTTGGCATGAAGCACAAAGTTAAGGGGACTCAGAGAGTCAAAAAATGCAAGTGAAACTTAGAAAAGATGTTAATACAATGTTTTCAGGTAATAAAGCATTTTCAAAACTATAAAGGTAACATGGTGAGCTAAACATTTGTGATCAGTTATGACATAGATGTGGAGCTTTTAACTGCGTTTAACATAGAGAGCACAGTGTAAGCCCACCAAGACAGTACCCAGAGTCTGGAATTTCCAGCTGTACCTCCACTTACTTGTGACCTCTGTGGCATTCATAAGCTTATCTGCTTTAGCACAGCACACTGAACAAAGCACGTCCAGAATAAAGCCAGTGTCAGCTCTTCGTTTGCCATCTCGTGAATTGACTATCTCAGATCCAGTCAGCACTGAACTGCAGCCAAACCGCAAAAGCTCTATGGGTCACAGCTCAAGGTCAAACCCAGGAGACTGCTGAGAAGACCTGAGGAGCAGGTCAACCACCAACTGTTCACATGCTGGAGCACTTAAAGCAGTTGGAGAATGTTCAATATAACATCTATCTTAACTGTTTCTTGTTTGTCAGTAGCGAAAAGCGAGGATCTCCCAGTGTGAAAAACATCACGCACAGCAGAATGACATAGGCCTAAATTACAAGGTCCACAAACAGTTTTGACTGTTATTCTCAGAGGACCTATAGAATGAGTTCAACAATAAGGAATGCGTGTAAAGAGATAAGTACAACACTGGCGTGAGTTATCTGTTTATGGGAATACAGTTGTTGCATGTTATCAGGCTTAATTTTGTTGGCCTTCAATGTAAAGTGTTGCAGTGTCCAAAAAGCACCATGATCTGATGTAGATGTAAGATACATTCAGTTAAACTAGCATGATATTTGGAATGAATCTCAACTAAAACTAAATTAAGAAGACAAAATGAACTCTGCATGCATTGTCTAAAGATCAAGCACAAAGGTGATGACACTGGTAGAATTAGCAGTGATAGCATCTTTTATTGGCATGTCTTGCATCAAAAGGTGACGAGTTGGAGGTCACTGCTTGCGTATACAAATAGGCCCAGTGGTTATATTGAATGACCTGCTCTGATTGTGCAGGCCTCTCCCTCTCCCAGAAGGAGCAGGTGCACCATCTGGCAGTATGAATGTTGGGACTGTACGACCCATGACTCATGTGTTTGTGTGAGGCTGAGGAGACCAGAGCAGACACTGAGCCTGGGCTATTTGAACTGCAGAAGGTTTAAGTTTGTGAACGCCCCTGCAGTGTCTCAGCACAGCAGCAGACCAAGTGGGACTTCCTCTCTCACAAGGGAGAAGTATTTCACCCCAGAAAACAACACAGGGGTCAAAATAATGTTGTAGCTGCACTGATTCAAACCTCTGAAACCTTCTAAATTTGGTAAAGTGCAAGGATCAAACTTTTAATGTGGATATTTTACAAGTGAAATTATTTATTTAACTAAAAGCTCCTTTCATTTCACTTACGTCATTAAAGTTCAACTCATTATTCAACCAACCATAACAGTTGGTGAAACGAGACAACGATCTTTGGTTACAACAATCTGCAAATATGAATACTTTATTTAAATGTCTTCTGTGAGGTAAAATTGACTCTTGTAAACTTTTAGCGATGCTAGAATGTTGTTACCTCATCAAAAACACACCTGGAGTTGTTTTGTTTAATTTACAGATGTTTGAAAAATCCTTTTTTTTTCATCTGTCTACATCTCCACAGCTCAAAATGCTCAGTTTCACCTTGTGATTGTGATGATTAGCAGCTTCCTGTTACCTTTAGTTCAGTAGAAATGGATAATTGCAGGGCTGAAGTCATCCAAATGGTTCCAAAGATAGTGTATGGAGTTTAAAACACAGTGGAGCACTTCCTGTATTACCACATGGCATCACGAGGTGGAACACAGTGTTTTCTGTTTGAGAGAAGAACTCAGCCATAATATACAGGGAGTGTGTGTTAAAGATGTGCAAATGAAATAAAAAACAACTCCAGGTATGTTTTTGATGAGGAAACATCATAATAATTATAACAAAGATTCGAAATTAGGAAAGTGTGGACCCTTTAATGTTACACAGCGCTCTTTGTATGACGATATAGTCTAATCCCTGTGCCTTTAAAGCAGAAAGATGTCATCTTTGTAGAGATTTGCAAGATTTGGTGGTTAGATTTTGAACCTCATTTCAGCTCTTTACATCATAAACGAAGGCAGTTTGTCTGTTTCTTATTAGTTGCAATTATTAAGATGAGAGACTGGTCAGTACAATAGACATGTCTAATAAGAAGCAAATATTCGTGGGAATGTACCTTGTGTCTGAAGTGGTTAACTTGGCTTTATTTAAAGTTAAACACTTGGGGCTTATCCCACAGATGCCCAATACAACAGTCTGTGATCAGTGCCAAAAGTGGCACACAAAACCCACTTCCCTTTAAGATAAAAGAGGCCAGTCTCAAAGCTTATGTCTGACAATAATGAAAATGTGACTTTAGCCTGAAGCACTAACGCACAACTGAGGGATCTGTTTGTTGATTAGAAGCTGAACACAAGAGGGTCAATGGAGAAACAGCATTGTGGTCCGCCCCCTGCTCTTAGCTTAGATTGGAAAAGTGATAAATATGCATGAGTTTGCCTGGGACCAGAGAGGCCTTTGATGGTATATGGATGAGGCTTTTCTTTCTCTGGAGTAAATACTCTCAGAATATCTTGATGTTTACCATCTGGGTACTTCAGAATTGCGTCCGTGCTTTTATTGGCTTTTTACACAACGTTTCTTAACACAATGGCCAAGTTACCATCTGACCTCCTGACAAATTGGTTTCCATAAAATATTACATGGGAGCTGGAGTGTATTTAGTGTGAATATCGTCCTACCCAGAGGCGCACGGAGGAGTTTGGGGGAGTTTGGGGAAGATTTGTGCATTTCTAGTTGCCATGCAAGATGTGCTTTGATTGGCACCATGCTCCGTTCATCACATAATTCACACGTATTTAACTCTTTTAATCAAATGACTCTGTGAGGATTATAGGCTCTAGTTAGCTTACTTTCATTTTTGCCTCATGTCTGAGCCTCCTTTAATAATCCCCTCCATTTGTGATTCCATGTGCTCATTTTGCATTCAGGCCTATAGCCTATTTTACTATTAATTTCTTAAGTCAAATACATGCATTTTATTTACTTTAGTCCATTCTGGCCACTATCGCTGTCTGCTGTTGTAGAAAGGTATTGCGTTATTGGGTCATTCTGGTCATTGCAGTAAAAATGTCGCTAGGACAAGTGAAACACGACGACACAAGGTACGTGGAGAGATGAAGATTAATGACTGATGTTGGAGTAGAGTCTCTTCTCCTCCACAAACTGAGAAGCTTGTTGATGAATGGATTTTCTCTACCCTGGAGCAATCTTTTGAATGTCTCTTAATCAATATTTCCAACTTCCACATTAACATTTGGAAAATATTTACAAGGTGTTTTTATGTTGTTGTTGTTCTTAAACAAGAGTTTCTAAGTGAAACTTGAGCATTTGTTTTGTACGATTAGGTTTTTATTGCAGATTCCTTTGATGTTACCTGATTTGACTATATTTTCTGAGCTAACTGATTGTTTATTCTTCCTTTGTGCACCTGTCAGACCTGCAGACGTCAGACTCCTTTGAACACTACAGTGTTTCAGACAAAGCCATGGACTACAGGATTCTGCATATGGACGAGGACCAGGACCGCATGTATGTGGGCTGCAAAGACCATGTTCTGTCTATGGACATTAATAACATCACCAGTGGCACGCTCAAGGTTAGCGCTCTGATTACTGTAAACATGTGTTATGTTTCACTATGCACTTCACTCCAAGAGAACACATTAAAACCAGCTCAAAAAGTGCTACAGTTGTATTTTTTGTGCACAATTTTATGCAAATGCCAGTACATTAGTGACGATCAGGACACTTTGGGGTGATCCTGGAGAGTTGCCGAAGCCGGTTTTCACTGATTGTTTATGCAGTGAAGGAGTTATAGCTGCTGTAATTGACAGGATGAAGTGCATAAACAGATGGGGGAGCATTTAGAGCCCACTAGGGAATGCTGCTCTGCATCCACTTTCAACCAACCCAAACGCCTGATGCATTCATTGAGCCGCACCTCTGGGCACCTCTGCCTGTTTTAAAAGCACACATTTTCCACACATGCTGCCACCAGGCTCACACATGTCTGCTTTGTTCCACCATTTCTGTCCTCTGCAAATAAATGTGATCCAAATCTTTCCATGGCACTGTCACACTCTGCCTGTTTTTCTTACCAGGTGTTTTGGCCTGCGTCAAATAGTAAAATAGAAGAATGCCAAATGGCGGGAAAGGACCCCACGGTAAGTAAGAACATATAATATCACTATTAACAAACTACAAGTGGAATTATCACATGAATACATTAAACCTTACATGGAATTTATAGCACTATATGTTTGAATCATGTAAATCTCTTTTGCTATCAAAACCCATTAGCTTAATAGTGTAAATACTGCTATGGTGTGTAATGCATATTTCAGCCCTTGTTACAAACCTCTTATGAATTGGTATAGTGTACTATGTGATGCTGTGTTATTTCCTTCAGAATCAATACATCCTAAATCTATCTATATGTCTATCTAGAGGAAAAACTGTGCATATTTGTAACTGTGCAGGTTTGGTTTCTTTTTCCACCAAGACCATGTAGTAAGTAGTCAGATTCAGCTGCTCAGATATAGCCCTAGCCTTAGTCAGGGTGGTTTTCTGGGGCTCGAGACCATCTGTGCTCTGGGACAGATCCAAACACATGTTCAGGTTCTCTGGGTCAGAGCAGGATCCAGTCAACAGCACACAAGAAATATGGGTAATTATTTATTTACTATACCATAAAATTGCATAATAGAGACTGGGTTTCTGTTGATTCCTTGATGTTGATCATGTGTTATTGTCAAAAACAGATTAAACATTAAGCAAGCATTACACTAATTCATGTATTTAATAATGACATCTGCGTGGTAAAGCCATGAACTCAAACTATTTTTATTCTCGTGTCTCTCTTCAACAAGGCTGAGCTGTTTCTCCTGCTCAGTGCTGCAGAGGAGAAGGTCTTTCCACTCATGAATGTCTCTCTGAGTCACTCCTGATACAAACTGATACAGTGTTTGGGTGAGCCATGTGTGGAGCTGGCTACACCCTCAGCTGTCATATGACCCACGACTGATTCATTTCATGTAAAATGTCCCCAAAACCAAATAGTTTCCATAGACATTACTTGTATTATTAATTTCCTTATTTGCCATTATAAAGAGACAAGTAGATCTTCTGTATCTAAAATGTGGTGAGACACAGTTGAGTTTGCTCACAGCAGAGCGGTGCAGGGCCACAGCAGCTGCCGCTCATGGCCACGCTCCCAAACACCTCCCCTGATACTGCATGTCTCTGTGTTCTTCTCCTCCACATTTCTTCCTGTCCAGGCTCTGTTTTGTGAGTGTGATCAGGCCTAATAAGCCTCAAGGTCCATCTCCATCTGCTGCAGGTGTGGGAGAGGAGCAGAGACAGAGAGAAACCAGAGCCACTGTCAACTCTGTCATGTATCATACACAGAGTCACATTTGTCACAATTCTCCCAGAGCAATTTTGAGTTTGATGGTTTCCATGTGATGTGGTTAAAATAAAAAGGACCTATTTATATCTTAGTCACTCAAACTTTACTGGAGCTCATATGCTGCAAGGTTTAATATTGACCCTTTTTATAGTGATCCTGACCTTTTGCGCATGTGTCTCCTGTGTGTTTTCCAGCACGGCTGTGGGAACTTCATCCGTGTGGTGCAGCCGTATAATCGCACTCATATGTTCATGTGTGGCAGCGGAGCCTACAGTCCAGTCTGTGTCTACATCAACAGGGGCCGCCGACCAGAGGTGGGGGAACGCTTCGGTTTCACAAATATCACTAAACTGGAGTTAAACCAAATCTAGACCTGGACTAGATTTGCCTGACCAGCTAGTCCCTTGTACATTCTGTTTGAACCTAGAGGGGATTGGAAGCAGACAACAGAGGGTAAAAATCCTCCATCTAAACTTGAGAAGCCCCAATCACAGCTGCTAATTTGTAGCATATGTTTCTCAAATGTGGAAGACATCAACTCTCTAAAATTCTTGTAAGATTCAGAACAAAATATATAACTTCTTTTACCTGAGATAAATAATAATTTGCTTTGATTGTTGATCACTGACTTCTCACTGTTACTCAGTCCTTTCTGTTGTTGTCACAGTCTGTGGTTCTGACTGGTCAGGTAAGGACTAGACCAGAACTAGATCAGAACCAAACCCATTCTACATCAGAACCTCTTCCAGGTTATACATTCTAAGCCATACAAAAGCCACAAATTCCTCTTAGCATAAACTACTGAGCCTTTACAATAATTTATTTTGATATGACAAATGAACCATAATATTTCTTATTGCTCAAGTGTTATTGCATTACACAGCAACAGACAGAAGTATTAGTGCAGCGTGGGCCCAGTTATTCCAGACATTCTCTGTTAACTCAAAAATACCACCAGAAAGACATCTGTAAACTGAATATGACACACTGAATGAAAATGTTATTTGCTTTAGCAGGTTTGTTGTAATGCTGTGCACCTAAAACACAAGTAATCTTTAGTTTGGCCTTTTTGTTCATCTTTAATCCTCTCATTTTAATGTATTCCATATTGAACAATGAAGGGCCAATGACTTCCTACAGAAGTCAGTTCGCGGTTAGTGTCATTTCATACAGTTGCTGTCAGACCACCTCCAGAACCATTGAAGCAGACATGTTTCACACACGTTTTCCTTAAGAATCTGTCCCATCTGACATCAATGACATGAAAATTTATGGAGCTCAAATCATGAGCAGACCAACCAAATATATCAGGACAGAAAAGCCTTTGCAACATTTCCAACACTGTCCAACTCAAAGCTTCCTAAAGACAAAAAGCTGCTTGGCACTATCTGCACTTCCAATACAGGGACGGTCACCAAGCTGCTTTGGAGAAAACTTTATATCTCTGTCATGGAATGTTCTTTTTACTGTTCCATAAGGGCATGTAAAGAGGGTCTTGACTTCTCTATCTAAAACCTCAAAAATACGACTAGGAAAATCTGAACAGTTCTACCTTAAGGGACATTCGGTTCTCTCCTAAAAGCAGTTTTATAGTAGAACAGAGAAACCCATCTTATAAAACTGTCTGCACAATACAACCTCTTCTCCTCTCTGTGACAGGAACAAGTATTTCACATCGACTCCAAGAGTGAATCTGGAAAAGGGAGGTGCTCGTTCAACCCTCAAGTCAACACAGTTTCCGTCATGCTCAGTAGGTGTTTTGTGACGCATGTTTCCTGATATACGACTGTTCAACTCTATAAAAATCCCAATAATTGAAACAGTGTTTACCGCAGTGTAGACCTTTACACTACTTACACTGTTTCTACTAAATTGACAAAAGTTTGTCAGGATAGCTCGGCAGATTAATTATGTGCATGCTCCAGTCTACATTAGGACTAGTATCATTAATATTATCATCCCTATGGGTTTCAAGCTAAAATATTGTATTATTTGAAAGGGAAAGGATTGAAACCGTGAATAAAGTATTTAACACACTCTTCTACAGTATATGTCTAAAGTTCTATCAACATCTTTCAAACACATTTAACATCAACTAACTAATATATTCTTCGCTTTAGACATGTTTGTTACTCCCTGAGATCTCACGGTGTGTGTTTTTGTCACTGCAACCGTCTTTAATCTCTAGTTTCTAAACTCACCTTCACTTTTACGCAAATTCAAGTTCAGTCTTAGAACATGGAGAGACACATTAGATTCAATTGGTATTTGTTTGTAAAATTTGACAAATATAGCCCGGCTGGTGCTTAAGTGGCAGTTCTGGACATCAAACGCCGTTAACGTCTCCTTCTGGATTGGCTGCAGTGTCCCTTTCCCCGATTTCTTTGATGTGCGATCGGTGCAGAGGTATAGAGTTGCTGTTGACAGGGCTGGAGGAGACACATTGCACCTTCAGCTCCACTTTCTGACACCTGAGGAGAGCCGGTTGGCCTCGGCTCTGCCAACATGCCCGGAGGAGAGCCAGTGTGAGGGGAACATGCCCAGAGGAGAGTCAGTGTGAGGGGCTGTGACGTGTGACGTAAGGCGGGAGGAATGACAAGTGCAGAGGCAATGATTCAGCAATGAGGCTTTAGAGCAAAGGTCCCATAACTTACGATCAATCAAATCTGTGCAATGTGTCAACTGGCCAGGAACTTTGGAGGATCAAGTCATTTTTCTTCACTAATTCAACTGTTCACGCATCCACACAAAATCTGGCAGTCCAGTCTGTCCCAGAAAAGTCCTTGTGTTCTTGGGTAACACTGACTTCACTTCCATTTCTTACGTTTACATTATTAGTACATTATTAGGGAGTGAATGGTCTTTGGAGAGGCTGTGGCGCAAATGGGCAGCCAAAGTTTCATCATCCCCAGGACAACTTTAAAGAAGTCTTCACATCCCAACCAATGAGAGTAAATTAACAACACATAGAGCAAAGAAATGCATATATTATTATTACTTCTAGAGACGGACCTATATAGATTTTTGCCGATATTGATTATTTAGAATCCAGAGCATATGAAGGCTGATTAACTCATCGCCGTTATTTTGGGGGTATGTAGGGGCGATTTTGATTATTTTCCCCAAATTATGTCATTTAAATTTTCTGCAAACTTTCCCCATGCCATTTTTTTTTTTTTACAACAAACTTATAATAAAGCATTATAGACACATTTTAATGCAGCTGCCTTCATATTTAAATGGTAACATTCAGCCTTGTGTGTATTTTTAGGCAGCAGATTGGCCTATGCAGGAGATATATCAGACTTTCTCTAATTATTTCGGCTATAAACAAAATCTTTTATGCTTGGAGGCATATGGCACAAATGGCACGGGCTACACTGTGGACATGACTGTTGTTTGGGTGGGCTGTGGGTGCGCTGCTATGCGAAGCGTCAGCCATGTGGACATGTGTTGATAGTCTGTGTGATGTCAGTGGAGCGTCCTTATGGCCTTGTCTAACGCACGCTTCTGAAACTCCCCTCACCACACTGCGCACATAAACACATGGACCGGGCCTGAGAACAATGAAGTAAGACTAAAGGAATTACTAAAGTCATCCAGTGAATACAGGGCGTGCAGAATGTTAGGACTGTTTGTGATCGTCTGTGCATTTGTCATCTGGATGCTTAAGTGCTGCAGTCAGCTTCAGTTTGTCCTGTTTGTGCTGAATATATCTGTAAACAACTGAGTGCCTTACGCTGGTGGGTCTTGCTCAGTTCAAAATAAAATTAAAGTGACAGACAGAGCCTTCCTGTCTAAAATGACTCAACTGACAGTGCTGATTGAACATAGGTTAGTTAATGATTGTTTTTGGTCCAGATCAGGAGCTGTTCTCTGGGATGTACATTGACTTTATGGGAACAGATGCTGCCATCTTCAGGAGCCTCACCAAGAGAAACGCAGTGCGGACAGACCAGCATAACTCAAAGTGGCTCAGTGGTGAGTAAATGAGTCCTCATATGCTGCAATTTTAACAGCATATAATGTCTAGTTTGAGTACTGTAACCTAAAAGTGTTTTTTTTGCTTTTTCCTCAGAGCCAATCTTTATCGACGCACACCTGATACCAGACGGGTCAGACCCAAATGATGCAAAGCTGTATTTCTTCTTCAGGGAGAGGCTCACAGACAACAGTGGTAACACCAAGAACATCCACACCATGGTGGCCAGAGTCTGTCCAGTAAGTCTAAAGCCTGGGGCCTTGGGGGAACAACCGTGGATCTCTAATAAGTGTGAACAACACTGTAATACAAAGAGTAAAGCAGTATTCCTCAAACTGTGCTACCACAGACTGTATATATAAATGGGCAAAGCTAACATGCTAGCCGGCGTGATCCATAAAGGAAGTTCTCATGCAGGCTCTTCCGGCTCCTCCTGACCCCAGATCCCATTGACATACATTGAAATACTGTCACCCGTCTCTATAACTGCTGCAGTGAACCTCATTATTTTGGTCTTAAAATGTTTCTATTAACCTGCTCTCCGATTTTTCCTCTATTTTGCCTACTAAAACTATTCCTAATATGGCACCTGGCTCCAGATTTGCTCCTGTAACCGCTAATATCAACAGCTTCATTTGACTGGAGTCAAACTTCTTTATATTAAAATTTAAGACCATGTTTGGCCCTAATTCAGCCCTGATCCGGTTTAAATCTGGTGGTACTCTGAAAGCCAAATATTATCTCAGGTGGTAGTTTGGAGTCCACATTCTGTTACCACACATTTATAAGTCCAGATATGTGAAGTGTCTTGCCCAAAGACACAATAATGCTTCATACTCTGAGCTACATCTGAGCTAATCTATATTTCTTAATAATATGACATATTATTTGTTGAAATAACAGAAACAAAGAATAGCACAACAGAACACATTTCTAGTGTGTATAGATGTATTATAAACTTTGACTATAATCCTTGAATAATGAGCCTTAGAATAGAAACCGAGTATGTTCTGCCATGACTCATCTCTTGTGTTTATGCAGAGTGACATCGGCGGCCAGCGGAGTCTGGTGAACAAATGGACCACGTTCCTCAAAGCCCGGATGGTGTGTTCTGTTCTGGAGGAGGACGGCACCGAGACTCACTTTGATGAACTGGGTTAGCCGCACTCTGATGCTATTTCAGGCCTTTAGCTCTTTGCACTTTTCTGTTTCACTTGCACGGTTGACGTATCAGCTTCAAAACAAGTGTTATTATTAAGAAAACGTGCGGCGGCGATATGATCTTTTATTCCTGAAAGCATAAAAGCAGCTATTCTGGTTTTAATGGAATCCAGCAACTGTTTTCTTTGCAAACAATGAATGTGAAGAGACATTTATTTGCCCTGGATTTACAAAGTTAGACCTTTATCACTTCAGCCAACAACAATCCTGCTGTTTGTGTTTACTTGAATGGCACACCGGGAGACTTTTCTGACATATGATCTGCCACTGCTTTGTCTCCATGGAGATGTTATTGCATAAGCCAGAATGTTCCTACAGTACAGCATAAAACTTTACTAGCGCCATGAAGACAGGCAGGCAGATGCTCCCAGGTCAGATCCCCATTCTCTATAAAGTTTCATGTTTTCAGGGCATTTTTGAGCAATAAAAATATAAAATACTTGCAAGATAGATAAGTTAAATACTATTCTGTGGAACATTTCAGGTAAAGATATCTTCATGGAGATATTTATTCTAATTTACTTCATACATCCACTTGTAAATTCATGTATTTGACTATATTTTGCTATCAGGTGTAAGGGGTGACATCAGTGCATGTGATTATTATATTAAGCATTATGTCTTTCCTCTACAGAAAGTGTGTTTTTGCTGGAGACAGATCAACCAAAAGGCCTTCTGGTTTTTGGAGTCTTCACGTCCACAAGGTAAGAGCCAACTGTAACATTCTTTTAGCCTCCAAGCGTCCGGGCAGATCAGGAAGGATGCTTCTGCAGTAGGTTGTCCTGTGTTCTGGTGAAGACATGTTTACACAGATTACAACAACAGCATCTGACCGTCTTTTCCAGATGAGCTCCATTATAATGTGCTTTCCATGTGAGTGTTAGTGCCAGAGACTCGTTCTGTTCAATGTGACAGTGCTAACTCTGCATAGCTTTGTGCCGAGCATAGAGGGCATGCCAAGACAGCTGTAATTACTTTTTTTTTTTTTTAAGTAGTCCCTAAAGTATTGGTTACACTACAGTAGAGGTAGCAGCAGCAAGCAATAAAGAGATCCTGCTACTGTAACTACTGGCTCTTTTAACATAGCCACATCATAGCCATAACATCTAATTTTATGCATTAACAAGATTATTTATTCAGCAGTTGGTGAGTACTTATTGTGTTAATAGAAATATTAAATACTTATAATAGTTATAATAGTTATAATTATATTATTGTTGTTATTGAATGTCTGCCATTCAAAAACAGTCTGTTAAAAACTTTAAATACGTCATAGGAATTCAAATTTTTAAAGTATATTAAAAAAAAGAAATGCGTTCCTCACTGTCCACGGGGGTTGGTCTCTCGCCCTCATCCAGCTCGGGCCCTGGGAGCTTGAGAGTTCTGCGCAGTATCTTTGCTGTTCCTAGTAGTGTGTGTTAACCCTAACCCTAACACACACACACACACACACACAGATAAATGCATGTGTGTTTGCTAGTAGCTGCTGTGTCGAATTGTAAAGTTTAAAGGGGCGGTCACTTGATCCCCGAGTTCTGAAGTCTAATTGACTTCATCTGCTTAAGCCCCTGGTCCACAGGCCTGGATCCTGGTAACCTCTGGATCATACAACTCCTGCATTAGAGCTCTCCCACTCAGAGAACTCAGCCAAAGCAAACAGGCAGGTCCTCCAGGTCTCCACTCTCACTGTTATTCCCCATCTCGACACAATACGCTTCTGTTCGTCTCTCCACAAAGCTCCTGTTATGTCGTGTTAAAGCCAAACCACATTAAATTACCTGAAGGGACGTCCGTGGAGATGTTTTAACTCAGACACCCTCAAAAATATTCAAATTCATAAACAGTAAAGTTCACCAGGGTGGGTTTCCCATTCGTGTTGTCCCTCAGCTATAAACTTTAAATCTTATTTCCGCAGTTCGGTGTTCAAAGGCTCGGCGGTGTGTATGTACAACATGGCCGACATCCTCACTGTGTTCAATGGGCCGTTCGCTCATAGAGATGGACCCAACTTTCAGTGGGTGGCCTTCCAGGGACGCATCCCCTACCCCAGACCTGGAACTGTGAGTGCCACAAAACATTTACATTTGAATGTTTTAAGTTTACATTTCAAATAATATAGCACACTTTTGTCAGAAGTGTAGCTACTTTTGACGATAACTCAGTTGGTAATAGAAGAGTGTAGTAAAGGAAAGGAAAGTGTGTACTGGCTGGAGATAGATAGATTCCACGAAGGTCAACACTGACAGCCTGCTCAGTTTCCAGAGGTAAATTTTCCATTCATTTTTCCCATAGACCTCAAAAAATTCTAATATTAATAGTTCAAAGACATTGCAAAGGCTACGCAGCTACATGGTAACTAATAATGTGGTTCTTTTTAAGTCCAAAAAGGTTGTTTAAAATGCAAGATTCTACTAAATGTTTTAATACTGTTGCAGCTTAAAAAGTTTCAGAAACAGATTTGAATTAAGATTATTTGTCTTGATTGTTTGATTGTCCCAAGCAAGTTTTTAACTTTTTTTTTAAACTTGTAATACTCTTTTTTTCACAAAGTCTAGGAGAAAAATGAATGGGAAATTTTGTTGCGTTCCATAATTGTCACAATAATCAAAGAGCACTTAAACAATTTGGCCCTAGGTGAATCTTATTATTGTATGCTACAGTCATTTCATTTTCCATAACATTTTAATTATTCAGCCACAGTTTTGGTTGTATTGAGTAAAAACCTTTGAAGTCTTAATCGCATTTAAATATGTTTTGTGATTTGCCCAGTGTCCAGGAGGAGCATTCACCCCTGACATCCAAACAACCAAAGAGTTTCCTGATGATGTGGTGACCTTTGTGAGGAACCACCCAGTCATGTTCAACCCCATCTACCCCGTGGGAAGGCGCCCCCTAGTGGTGCGCACCGGAGCTGACTACAAATACACAGCTGTAGTGGTGGATCAGGTCGCTGCCGCAGACGGGAACTATCAAGTGTTATTCCTGGGCACAGGTACAAGTTTCCTACTGACTTCATTTCTTCATTAAATTTTAATAGTGCTGCATCACAAGTCACAAGACAGCATATTATTATACTGACTGATAAGATAGGAGTTTAAGATTAGATTTGCATGGGTCGTATAAATGCCACCAGTGAATGATTGGCAGGTTGTGTCTGAGCAAAATGTTGAGTCATGCAGTATTCACACTTATCTCCCTAATTAATCACTTGGGTCATTTTGCGTCTCGTGTGAAAGTCTTGCATGTTTTATTACTCCAGAGATTTCTCATTCAGCACCTTCTAATTGCTCCTCCAGTCTGCCTAATATAAAGTACTTACTGTAAATATGAAGAGGCTTAGTCGAGTTAAATCGCATAACAATTAGGGACGTAACACTAACCAAAATATTATTATCGTGGGTCATCACAATATATTGAATTATAATCCTCTTTGCTTAAATTTATTGTTATGGTGCAGCAAAAATAGAACTAGGAACTATATATACAATGCTCATTAGCTCCGTCTCAGTGTTAAAGAATGTTATTAAGCATTTTTAAATCTTAATATTTTTGCCAACACATTTTCTAAGGAAAAGTGGCATAAAATTCACAATTTTGTTCCCCACAAAAGTCTTGTTTATTACATACACTGTCTTTGTAAGTCTTTGGGGAGATCTCTTCTTCTGTGTCTTCTCTCAGTTCAACATTTTTTACAGTTGTGACTAGTAATTCAAGAAAAAAAGCTGTAAAATCCAGTTATTCTTATTTTTCCCTGACTGTCAAGCAATATTATTATCACAATTAGATGGTGCATTTTTTGTCTTTCATAGACGTAAAAAACTGAACCAGTGTAATGTAATGTAACATAGTTGAAGCTATAAAAATATCTTAGCTACACATTAGACCATAATGAACAAATAGTTTATTTAGTTTATTAATAGATTCAGGATTAGTAACAACTTAATTGATACCCCTAACTTTTAAGTAGTTAAGTAGGTACTATGCCTAGATTCTAACTATTTGTTCATTATGAATTAAGACTGTTTTTGTGCTATATTAAAGCTAGTTAATTAAAGCTAGTTAAAGGTCCAATATTATGCTCTTTAAGCTTTAAGTCATTTTATAATGTTACCTTCTCAAAAATACATCTGGAGTTATTCTATTCACACATGTTTGAGCCCCTTATTATTATTGTCTACATTTTTAAAGCATAAAATGTTCTGTTCCACATTGTGAAGTCATGCAGCAGTAGTTTTCATTTCAAGAGCTATTATTTTAACTTTAGTGTAGTTGAGATTGGCAATACCAAAGCTGAAATCATCAAAATGGTCAAGGTGTATGAACCAAATGTGTTAAACATAAATGAAAAAAAATACAACGCAGAGTTTTGATGAGGAAACAACATTTTAATTATTTTAACTTTAGTGTAGTTGAGATTGGCAATACCAAAGCTGAAATCATCAAAATGATTATGAGTATGAACCAAATGTGTTAAACGTGAATGAAAATAAATACAACTCAGAGTTTTGATGAGGAAACAACATTTTAACATAGAAAATACTGTGATATGAGCCCTGTGAAACTCATAAACATCTACTGTAGTTATTATGCCGTGTCACAATACCTGTATGGTCATATGTATTCTTATTGGTCTTATAAGCAGTTGTTACGTGCTGCTTTATGGGTAAATGTTCAGTAAAGGTTCACATTTACTTCCCAGTTTGTAACACGTGTGATCTCTGCCCTTAGACAAAGGCACCATCCAGAAGGTGATTGTCCTACCTACAAATCAGTCCCTTCAAGAGGACCTGATCCTGGAGGAGCTGGAAGTATTTAAGGTCTCCTCTACTTTTCTCCCCGGTTCATCCTTTTTCTGCCATCAAATCAAAGCACAGGGAGTGAGTCTAGCCTCGGTGTAAAGGCCAAAGGAGGATGGCATTCAGGAGAGAGAGATGCTGTTCACAGTATGATGAAAAACACACGCAGTATATTTGGCAGGAGTTTGTCCCATACAGTTGCTTTGCCCCGGGTTGAACTTTTGTACCATTTATATGCTTGAGAGAGCTGGATGTGTTGTGAGGCTGTGATCACCGCTAAAGGTCATCACGCTGCTTTGATCTGCACTGTACTCTGGCCACAGCAGGTTTGCAGACGGGAGCGAGAGTTTGATTTATGCCCAAAGAAACATAAAGAAGCATCTGGTCAAAAGCTGTCGGGAGTGAATCCTGTACCACTTCAGTGCCATTTACAAAAACAACCATTCAAGCCAGTTTTTAAAAATGACTGCATAAAATTGTAGATATCCTAGAGCACTGGGTCTCATTTTGTGGAACAGGAAACGGTGGTTTACCAAGGATTTTTTAATGGTATTTGGGGACTTTTGGAAACCTTCAGGCAGAGGACAGTTTGTGCATAAAGAAATTGAAAGTGCTTAAATAATTATGCTTTTTATTTTAAATCTCTCTGTTATATTATAGTATAGTTTAGCATAAAAAACACCTATACCCAATACTTTCCCATATGTGCTCAAATGGAGAAAACTGAGGCAGGAAAGTTATATTTTATACAAACCTGTAAAAATAGTTGGACACTTTGGTTCTGCCAGCAGGGAAATACATGCACACACGAATGATATATAAACCCATTTGAAACTTTTTTTTTTCCTTCAGAACCAAGCTCCGGTGACAAACTTGAGAATCTCCTCTAAAAAGGTAAGTGGGCTATTCATTATATTTTGCAGTTTTATGCCTTTAATATGTCACTAACCTGCTGCACGTAAAAGCAGAAATGGCGATCTCCTCTGAATTCTGCCCGTCCCATAGGAAGAGAAATAATAAGCTGTAATTGTGGATCATTTCGCTGTCAGCTCCCCACTTATTAAGACAAACAGGGCGTCTGACATTTGAACTGTTTACTTTGCAGCAACAGCTTTACGTCAGCTCGGAGTTTGGAGTCTCTCAGGTCTCGCTGCACAGATGTCAGGCTTATGGAGAGGCCTGCGCTGACTGCTGCTTGGCCCGGGACCCCTACTGTGCCTGGGACGGTCTGAGCTGCTCGCGCTTCTACCCCACTGGAAAAAGGTACGTATTTATTTAAGTATTTATTTAACTGCAGTGTGAATAGATCATTCAGTCACATCATAAACTAAAATATTTATCTTAACCTTATCAATAGCAAAGATTCCAGTGACTTCCTTTCCAAACCTGCAGAACTGAGAAGCATGACCTCTGTGCATTTCACTGTACTAAGCATGTATGAGTTTTTATTGCAGAAAAATGCCCGTGTAATATGTGTGAAATGAATGTTTTAATAGTAGGTGGACATAGGGGGTAGGTGAAAATAACTGATAACTTGTAACTAGATTATTTTTTAGCACCTTTTTAGACTGCTATTTTCCTCCACGACCTCTGAATAGAGTTCAAAATGACAAAACACAGATGCCCCAGCAGTGAACATTTGGGCCTCTTTTGGGGCTTGTCTCGTCATGTGACCAGTCAGACTTCGGTCAAGTGTAGTTCAGATGCCCTAAAGAAATGTTTCCTCTGCAAAAGGTGTTTGAAACAGATTTTTGCCTGAGAACCGGGGTGGCTCTCAGCACACATCTTTTTCAGTGTTTTTGGAAGATGTTTTTAGCATAGTTTTGAAAAAATAAAAAATGTTGTATATTGAAAGAGGTATACTTTATTTATCCCAAGGGAAATTCAAGTTTTGCTGCAGCAAACTTTTGCTGTTGCTGCAGCATTTCCATTGTGCATCTCAGTCATCTTTGTGTCTCACTCAAAGGTCTCAAAGGTCTCAAAGGTCTCAAGCCCTGGTCAGGTGGGGTGAGCAGATTTGTGTCAGGGCAGTTTGGGGAGATCAAAAGCCAAAGGCTGCAGCTTCCCAGCGGTGTCCAGGGGAAAACCAGAGGAAACAAGAGAAAAGGCCTTGTTCTTACTCTGCTCTGGTGTTTCAGTTGGTGATGAAATGGTTCATTCCCTCTGGAAAGTATTTCCTCTGGAAGGATGTAAAAATCCTGCAGCATCTCAAATGTCCACAGCTGAGCTCAAAAAGCTAATAGTTTCAAACATTTCTCAGTGTGTGAGCCAGGTAGCTACAAAAACACCCCACCACTCAGTTGTTGTAATTAAAAAAAATAAAAAATAAATAAAATGTTTTTTATCCACACAAGGTATGTTTATGTATTTATGTATTTATGTATTTATGCATTATTAATGTGTTGTTTATTTTCTAGGAGAAGCAGGAGGCAAGATATTATTCATGGGAACCCGCTAACCCAGTGCAGAGGATTCAATCTGAAAGGTACATGTGGATTTTATATTTTAATTTGAATCAGCTCACTGAAGTTCGGGACCATATTCTTTAGAAATATATATATAATTTGCTATATTTATAGCATATATTTATTGCAAATGCCCTGAGTATTCTGGAGCCATGCACTGCAGCCAAAACACTGTGCTGGTCTAAATCCTGGATCAACTGGGATATGAATCATATGAATCATTGAACACAAAGAGATGGTTTGATGTAGTAACCCAAGATGGAATGCCCAGTGTTAAAAATAAATAATAACTGTAATGAATATATGAATGAATCAAATAATAATTGCAATAAAATAAACTATTGAATATGTAGTTTTGATCAAATATAAAAAATACAGTAAATTTTGGGGGGAAATTGTGTTAATAATATGTACATTATTGTCAGTTTTGCATGAACACCTTAGGCGAGCTTCCTGGTGTTTGCCCAATGGACCGTCAATAGGAATCATAATGAGACGAGAGGATTTATCCCCCAGAGTCCTGCATTTCCCTGAGCGCGTTACATCTGTAAATGAGCACAGACTTTGGGGAGTGAGGCATATGGCCATTACTGCTAATTAACCACATCTCTGTCACCCACACAACTGAGTGATAAGCTATTTAGCAACAACAAAAACAACACGGTGTCTTCAATAGAAAACAGGTCGGTGCGATGCGTTGTGAGTTGTTTGTCTGGCTGTAAAAACAAGGCAATTTCATATTCCGCGCAGGTGTTTGCCCAAGCCTTTGTGTCAACATTTCACACTGAGGGTGCTGGGATTTCGGGGCAGAATAAAGCGTCCATCTGTCGTGGTTTGTCAGCAGATGACGTCTGATTCTGACTGTGTTTCTCTTTGGACTCTCAGCCTACAGGAATGCAGCGGAAATGGTGCAGTACGGTGTGAAAAATAACACCACCTTTCTGGAGTGCATCCCCAAGTCTCCACAGGCCTCCATCCGCTGGCTAATACAGAGGGACAATGACCGCAGGAAAGAGGTGGCGTGTCAAAGAACTATGCATTTTGTTATGATATCGTATTTTCTAAATCACCATGAATGTTCCTGCTCTCAGTAGATGAATTGTTTTCTGACATAATCCACATGCAATCCATCTCTGAATAGGATTGTTTTACTCAACGTGTAAATCATGAGAACACGTTTAAATATGTGACAGTAAGATTGCTGCACAAATACATTGGGGAGATGACTGTCACGATACAATAGCCGTGTTGTCTTTAGGGATCATCTGTGCTTGTTTAAACAGCACATCAAATTGAGTCAGGTCAAGTGAAGTGAATGATCTCAGTCGCTCGGTCACGTCTCATATCACCTGGTGTAACAATAATGAGCCTGATATAAATCACAGTGGAGGCACAATCTGACTAATGACTTAATTCTCACCAGGGAAACATTTTACAAATATTTGAAACCCCCTTTAACAGCAGGGGCCGTCCACAGTCTGTTATAGATCACATAAACCTGAGGGGAAAGAGCTCGTATCAGGATTTCCTTAATAAAACATTATTACATTTATTTTTTGTTTATTTTTTTCAACTGTTAATCATTGATGTCTTAGGCAGGTGGCGCTGACCTCACTGATAAGGAAATGATCATGAAGAGGCCGTATAAACAAGGAGTAGCTGGAAACAATTACACAGTCGAACTTCTCTTAATTTTCTAATGTGGGTATATTAGTTATGCAATATACCTCACATGAGTGACCGGGCTTCAGTAATCTAATGTTCCTCCTAATGACCTAATCTATGCAGCAAAAAGCCTCTTTTTATGTTCCCTTCTCCACTGTTGCTTTCTACAGCCAATGCGCAAGGAACAGAGCATTTTGATTAGTCCAGCAAATGGGCATTTTGTTTGTACACAGCTGTCTCTAAAGTACTAAAGTCCGACACTACTGCAATCTAAAAGTCATGTCTACAACAAGTGTTCACTAACTACACCATCCTCTATAACATTTTGGAGTATTAACGTTTAAAGGTGCATTATGTAACTTTATGGTTTCCATCGCCTGATATTATAAAATGTCCCACAGTACGGTAATAAAGTGATTTATCTCCCAGGAGAGAAGCAGGTCCATTAGATCAAATCTGTGGAGAGGAGACCCTGCTCACAATGCAGGTTTTAATAAATAATAATAAATAAATATAAATAAATGCTATGTTGAGCTTAATGCCATTTATGGATGACCATGTAGATAACCCTCCACTGGAAAAGTTACATAGTGGACCGTTAATTAACATTTTTGCACTAAATTGGCTCCTATTAAGTCTTGATATTGTCCATCCCACAGGTGAAGCTGAGTGACCGTGTGGTGTCCACCGAGCACGGCCTTCTGATCCGCTCTGTGCAGCTGTCTGACCAGGGCCTGTACTACTGCCTCACCACGGAGAACAACTTCAAACGCACCGTGGCTAAGATTCGCCTCCGGGTGCTGAGCGAGGCGATGGTGAGCCTGCTGACCGACAAGCAGCAGTCTCCCTGGGCCTGGGCGAGCTCGCTGCACCCGAAGGTCCTGCTGTCGGCGTTCAGTCCGGCGGAGAGCATGGCGGTGCAGCAGTTCTGTAAGGAGAGGAGAGACCAGCAGAACCTCCAGCAAAGGCAAAAGCCACACCCCCCGCACCCGGGCCCGCTGAGGGGGGACCTGGCCAAACTCAAGCCTCTACTGGATCGAAGGAAGAGCCGCAACCGACGTTTTGACTTACCAGAAGACTGACAGACTTTTTCTTATCTCGGACTGCGATGCAAAAGTACTGTGGTTTAGTTACAGTTGAATGAATGCATGAACTTGACCAGATAACTGTGATACATACTCCAGCCACAGAAAATGTTTATGTTGTCGAAATATAGGATTGTTTCTAATTAGAGCAAAGTGAAAAAAATTATTTAGCACACTCTAAATTCAATATTTTATTTGAATTAATGGAAATTTAAATTGAAATGTAAAAGACAAATCCAGCATGCATTATATTTTGAATTACAGTGTGTGCTGATATTACATGATCAGTTAAAACACAATTATGTACTATATTGATACACTTTAACTCAAATCACTGAGAGATTTCATTTGTGGTTATTTGTCTTTAATAAATTGATATGTGATCGTATACCACAGCATTGCAGTGGTGCAGCTATGACCTTGAAAAGCCACTTTGAAATGTGTTTAGTTAAATTATATTATTATGCCTTGCTTAGGAAGAGGGAAAATGTAACATCAGTAGGTAGCTGCATGGTTGAACCCTCTCCTCTCCTCCACCAGCTTCTATTAGAATAAATCATTGTTGTCTCTTTGAACTAATTCCAAAACTCTGCCAAAATGTGAAATTCAGTTCCTGAGACGTGTTTTCTAATGTACTACAGTTTAAAGGTTGAACCAGACTCACATTGAAATGCAAGATAAACACAGAGACATGCTGCTTATGTGAGAGTGCCCCTCAAAGGGAAGCAGCTGTCTTTTGTACAACTCTATGCTAAAGAATGTTGTCATCAGGATCCTCAGTTATCAGCAGGTGTTAAGACATTAAATATATGCATTTTTATATTGTTAGTGTTATTTAGACTAGAAAAAAACTCTGGACATACTAATGTTACTGTTGATGTTCCACTTTGTGTAGACCTCACGTGTCCTGTTTACTCAGTAGGTGACATTAGATGGACGGATGTGAAAGAAACTTTCATGTTACTTAATGTAGATAGCATCATGCCTGTACAGTTGTGGTTTTAATGTATTTAATGTATTTTGTACAAATGTGTCTTTGTTCTGTACATAGTGTTACTAATTATGACTGTCTCTGCAAAAGGCGGAGCTGTAGTTCTGATTTCATATTATCATAACTTTAGTATGTGGTCAGCATCATGCACTGTCCTATATGTAAAGTTAGTGTAATGGTACTTGCATATCTATTTATTAATATCATCCTAATAAACTTTTCATGGTACATTTCATGTACCGTGATTTAAACGATAATCCATTGCCTTTTTTAGTCAGAGGGAGGGAGAGACATTGTTGGAACTGAGCCTCAGCTCTCTAGTGCTTTTTTATGTAATAACTGTTTAAATCCAGATTAAATATGCCTTGTATGTATTGTGTGCAATGGGAAATTCAGAAGCAGCTGTAAAAATTAAAGTAACCCAATAGCATGCAGTGCTGAGGGTCATTAAAAAACCATAAAGCTCAAGTGTGGCCTCCTGCTGTCTGACTGAAGCACTCCAGCCCCATTCACCAACACAGTGTAATCAGCCCCAGGTCGCCTTTTACCACTGTGGCTTTGATTTATGGACCACTCCAGGTGAGGAGCAAACTGAATCAATCCTGATGGGCTCATACACAGTGGAGGTTTGTTTAGTACGGCGTGATCAAGTTATTTGTATGAAGGAATTAGTCTACTGAAGTAAAGCAGCAGTACATGATTTTACAGTCTGTCACAGCTTGCGTTTAACCATAATTTGTTACATACACGATTGTATTTCCAACCATTTCACTTTCATACAACAGTCCTGTGATTTTCCCATTGTGGGACATAGAAATGTTCCTGTTTTATAAAGCGCTGCCTCTTCTGGGCACTCGATGTGTTTCACGTCCAGAAACACCTCAAGCGTGTGTGTGAATGTGTGTTATACACACACACTGTAGGCACTGCCCAATGACACAAGACAAGTGCACACTGAGGGGAGCTGGGTTCAAATCTGTAACCTGTAGGACATCCAACCAACTGCACTTATACTGTCAATTTAAGTGTCATGCTCGGTGACACAACCACAGAAAGGATGATTCAAATCACAGTCAGGTTTTTAGATTATCAGCATTAATATCCTTTATTTTATTCAACATTGTATTATATTTTAGCAGACTTAAATGTAATGGTGGTATGTGCTTGATGATTAGAAACTATTCTAAAGTCTTTTATTACTTATGTAAATTATCTCTTTAATTAGATGCAGGTTACGTTATAAAATCAGATTCAAGAAGAAAGAAATGCTCTGATTGTTCGGTACATGTTTTATTTGAATATCACATTACGTTCACAAATTATTGCACAAATACATTATTTCTTATGCAAAAGTCCCTAAAGCATTGCTTACCTGACAGTTAATAGGTGCCCATGTGCAATAATACGTTCCCTGATTGAGATTAACAGTATTATATGCTGTCCCACGTAAAACCCAGCAAAGGAGCATTAGATACCTCCATGGGCTTTACGAAATCACAGTATCAAAGAAAATATATGGCCTTATAAATAATTCTGAGGTTACAAAAAGTGCAAGTCTATATAAAAGGCTTGGTGTTCAGTAGCAGCTCAAATGCACCAGTAGTGAATACAGTGGCAAAGTCTTCTCAAGCCAGTGTGAATTTGTTCCCGATCCTACTGACAAAGCAGGAAGCAATAGTGCAAATGACAGCGAGGGCGGCTCCTACACCGAGTAAGGTCTGCTGCACCGTGGACAGAAGGTTGATCCTGGACACCAGCTCCTGCTTAATCTGGTCAGCGGTGGCATCGTCCAATGTGGCTGTCTGGGGAAGAAACAAAACTACACATTTAAAGAATACATATTATGCTTTTTCATATAGAAGTTTTTCACTGTTTAGTACTATTTTTACCGTTTTGTGCACTATTTAGTAATAAACTAAACATACATGTTATATTTTGTTCACTGTAATCCACAAGATGTAAAATGGCATTTCTAAACCATTTTTACATTTTATTTAATTTTTTTTTAATTACTAGTAAGTACAAAGCTGTGGGCGGGGATAGGGAAGTAGGTGAGAAGAGAGCACTCAAGCCCAGCACTGGTTTTGCTTAAACTGTAATATTTTTGGAGTATGATATTGAGGAAATAGTGCCTTTCCGTAGGTGAGGGAGGACACCAGTATTACTATATCATGTATATGGCAGATGTGATTTAAAACACAAGTACCTGCACTTTTTTAATTACAGACTAGTGCTTTGATGTCATTTGAAACTCTGTACTAGTACAGAGTTTTACAGTACAGTTACATTACAGACACACATGTGAACAGAGAATAGAGTAAATACATTTTACAAAAACTTAAAAATATCTGATTATACTGCTCACGTACCTCATTGAGCCAAACAACAGGGAATACTGTATAATCCTTAACTTTCTTAAGTATCCTGCATGAGAAAGTACATGTTTGCTTAACATGTAATTAATAATCATATTTGCATCACCTTGAAATGAACTTACGTGATAACGTTTGATGGCCCATACATCATGTTCACTTGTATTCTCTTGGCAAAATTCAATGTGAATCCTGTTGTCTAGAGACAATCATACAAAATATTAAGAAAATAGTTCAAGCATTTGCCAAGAAAAAGTGAAGTATGGTTTACCGGCTCCACGTCGAGGAAGGTTTCATGGTGCTGTGGGTGGGGACTGAGGCCCTGGACAGCTGCTGTTAGTAAGGGACTTCCTAACAAGAAGTGTGGCAGGGAGATGTAGATCGGTTTTCCTGTTCAAAGACAGTATCATACAGAGAGGGGGGTCATCCAATCATAATCAAATCCTTTTCAGTTGCCCTAAATATTTCCAGTATTTTCAAAAAGTACCAATAAGTGTATTAATAATAATGAATTAATCAGTATTAATTCAAATATGCCTAAACCCAGGTATGAACCAAACTGGTGTGCCCCTGTGTATCCCAATTTATTATTGAGAATCTTATCATGAATTGAGTCATGAGGAACCGTATAAAATACAAACTGACCATTTTGGCAGGAGCTGATGTCCAGTACACCTGCTAGGGTACAGTTCTTAGTGACCACAGGGTCCCTGCAGAAGCAGTGATTGTCTGGGTTGTCCATGGGGGCGGCCAGAGTGGAGGGCAGCAGAGAGTAGCGATACACTTTGATGCCTTTCAGGGAATAGGACTTCATATAGCTCGCAGACACAGATCTATAGGGATAAAAACTGTGGTGAGGTACTGTCACCATGCCAACAAGGATCACAGAAAATGCTCTCTCTTCTAAGTACTGCTCTGCTCTGCCCTGCCCTCTCCTGGTCATTCACTGAAGAATACATTCACCTGCAAATGTCTGATGAGAAGAAATACAGCGGTTTCTTTTTATTAATGAAGGGGGCAAACGAGGAAGCATCTGAAGAAAAAAAATTTAAAAAACTGTTATTTGGCCATACAGGAAAATTAATTCTTTTGTATTTATATGACTTTACCTGTTCCATTGATCATATTACAGTATTGGTCATCCCAGAAATTCAGTTTACTGTGAACAAGATACAGTTAATATAAGTTGTATTGTAACAGTGGTGATCTTTAGTGAAGGATAAATCAGTTCTCGCCGTCATCGCTCACCTCTCTCCTCTATATCTGTCAATCGTTGACACTTTTGATATGTCATCTTTGCCAGTAAACACATTATAGGGTCCATCAAATGTTCCATTCTAACAAAATAAACATATTTAACGTTGAATGCTGTTGTTATTTAATTAATTGATACTTGACTATAAGATTTAACAATTCTTACTTCAAACAATGCCACTTTGTCTTTCAAAAGTGGGTCTGTGTACCCCCAAAGCAGCTCTTTCACTGAGCGAGACTGGAACAGGGATGAGTTGGTGTTTTTGATCATTCGCTCCAGTACCATGTGCAGCCCTTTAGGAACAAGTGAGTAAGCTCCCTGTAACAGAAAAGCATAAACACTCTGTCATCACTGGTACTAATTCAGATTAATTAATCATTACCCAATTTTTTGACCATATTAAATCCACTAAATGTTACGTGTACACCACTCTTCACTTTAATGATAGTAAATATGTGTTTAATTTGGGCCAGTCTGCAGGGCAACCTTATCAATATTGGGTAGTCAAAGGTACAAAGCATAACTTTTCTGGTGCCATGAAGATGTTATTGGAACATTTCATAGTATGGTATTAAATGTTTCTATCTTTATTGAGACACGAGAAACCAGTTCAGGTCTGTTTCTCAAGGTATTGAGTTATAAATTCACCTGTTATTGAATGTGTGTAAAACAAAGCTGCGTAATGTGTGGAACAACAGGTAAAGCAAGTGACAGAAACCCAACCAAAAAGTTACCTAGTACACCTTCAGTAACTTATATATACATATATGAAGTTATATGGGAAACACTCAATGGTGTGTCTCTTACAGCTACTGCCAGGTTCAGAATGACCACTTTCTCATCCTCTGGTCCAACAGACATGGACGGGTCAAAAATGGCACTAGTCGGTAACAAGAAGGATGCAGTGTGATTGGAGTTGAACGTGATGTTCTCTTTAGGGAGGAATCTTGTCCTAAAAGAGCATTGATTAAATGTCATACAAAATATTGTTTCTTGATGGCCTACACGTATAAAACATTTTGGAAACAACAATTTTTATTATTTTACTTTTTGCTGTTGGTTATCTCTGTGCCGCTGTCTTAGAAGGAGCTTACTTGTATGTGTAAGGTCCTCTCTCCATCACCACTGGAATTGACCCATTCTCGATGACCTCTGTGGGGTTTGTCACAGTGAAGAACCAGAACTGCCTGTATACTACTGCCCCTGCTGCCACCCAGTTGTCATACGCGGTCGTTCCGTTCTCGATGACAGCTTCCTAGACCCAGAAGACAGTCTATTTTTATCATGCCTCAAGATCAGCAGCAGGCCAGCACATGATACATGAAAGGTGTGCTTACAGTCCTGTGTGCCTGTGCCATGTGTCACTGACAGATGCTATCATTTTCCACTGTTGACTCTGAAGATGATTATTCTGTTGAGCTTTTGTTTATCACATAAATCTCAAAACATAAAAGAGTCTATTTTGCTGTCTTTCTCTATGTGTCTCCTCATTCACCTTGATCTCTCTTTTCCTATCATGAGACACCATACACAGCAACACACAGAAAAATAACATGCCTACCTTGTTCACTGTCCCCTCAATGACACTGTCCCCCACTGGAATAAGCACACCTCCCAGGATGGCCATAGCCGCTCCAAAAACAGCTCCAGTGATCAGCCAGCACCTTGCGTTGCAGCATCCCATGGTGGCGTGTGTGTCTGTCCTTCCTGTGTCCGTATGTCTGCCTCTCTAACAGACTGGGTTCCTTCTGTTACTGCTCAGAGCGACTCTGTGCAGCCTCTGAGTATTTGTCTGGAGCTGGTAGTAACAGAGGCGGCAGCCTAAGGAGGAGGCAGCAGTGGTGGTAACAAATGAGCTGAGCACAGGTAAAGGTTCAGGAACAAGGCCAACACAGGCGCACAAGTGCACCTGATAAATAAGGTTATATAATAAGTTATAAGGGGTGGAAAGAGTCTGAAGTTCAGCTTCACATCAATTATAGATATCTGGTTTTATTTTCACCTGATAAAAACTACATCATTAAGGCTGCTCAATAAAATATCTCTAGATTGTTTGGAATTTAATTATTGCATAGACCAAATGAGGCTTTGCATGAACAGAAAACTCTTTAAATATTGTGCATGTTACAGATAATTCAGTGCACCTGTAATTAGGTGCAAAGGTGTTTTTACTTTGTGCATGTTGCACGACAGATTTATCTATGAGTGGTGAAAGGAGTTATGTGTTCTGTTATCTGTCTGTCATTATCATGATCAGTTTCTGTGATAGCATTCATTACAGTTACGGGGCTATTACACTTATTGGTAAATAAATGTGTGTTTTAATATAGAAATTAACTTTATAAGCAAAATGTTTCTACGTATATATGCTTTGAAAAATGATTTGCACGGAATGTAGGCTAATGAAAGACAGTGGTTATGTTTTAGAGCACAGTGGCCACCACTGGGTGGCACCATTCTACCATTCTTCAATAGAACTTAAGGCTATGGGTTACAATTTACAATGAGGGTATTTGTCAACTATACCCTCATTTAACATCTCTTCATTTCAGAATTGTGGAGGACCTAATGAATTGCCTGACAGTAGCGTACATAAATGTTGTGCCTCTTTAATATTACAGCAGAGATTTGTTTGTGCGATGGAAGTAACCTTCAGTAATTAAGATCTGTAGTCAGGGTTTAAATAGGCATAAAACGGCTCATTTAGAAGTCTCATTTGATATGCGAATTCAAGCAGAAAGACAGTGGTGCCTTTATAAAACATCATTTTCATGCACCTTTCACATGAAAGTGCCAGGAGGATGCAGGGAGAAAACCACAGCACAACGTGCAGTGTTTGCCCTGCAGGTATTGGCCGCTGCAATTAAAGCCATAATTTAGCACATCATATTTTCGTAGTATATTCAGGCATAACTGAAATATTCTTTGGCTGTAATATTGCTACAACGCAAAGCAATAGTTTAGTCTCGTTATGTCAAGTCAAGGTGCAAAAGAGCAAAATAAACACGTGTAATTCAAAATAACAACCCAGACAGTTTAGATACAGTGGATAGACGCACATCTGAGTGGGAGACTTTTAGTGTGAAGGTCCAGAGCGGATGCGCAGCTCTGTGCGTGTCATGTGCTGTGTCCCTGCAGAGGCTCCGGCTCCAGCCCTGCACAGCTGCGCTCAGACCTGACACTGCTGCAGCGAATGGAGGCGAGCGGGGGGAGCGCAACAACCAGGAGCTCTTTGGGTGTCTGACTAGTTTTTATTTGGATGTAGGACTTTTACTGAGACACATTTAACCGCGTTTAAGCAGCCACCCTTTAAAAAAATACAAAAAAACAACTGGGTTGCTCTTTCTTTTACTAAGCAGCGAGAGCTTGGCGTGTGAAAAAGGGCGTGTGTGCGGGGAAAGGCACTTTAACCATTTCATGTAGGTAGTCCGCCTATATATTTATGCTATTGTAGATTTGTCCACACCATCTGGGTCTGAAAGACACCGTGGAGGATGGGATGCACCCTGAGCACAGAGGACAAGGCGGCGGTGGAGCGCAGTAAGATGATCGACAGAAACCTGAGGGACGACGGAGAGAAAGCGGCCAGGGAGGTGAAGTTACTGCTGCTCGGTAAGACCCACACAGGAGGAGCAGATGGGCGTCTGAGCTGGGCTCAACTTCATGTGTGTGCGCATCCACTGCGGCCTGAGCTGTCAGGACCGAAGCTCCATGCGGCAAAAGCTTTTAACTCTGTGTTTGTGTTGAGTTTGCGGAGTGTGTTGCTTCATAGTGTCGTTTCTGTGCTACGACAGTTTCAATTCCGCATAAACCATCACAGCACACCCCCTGTTCTGAGAGATGAACTCAACACTGCATATTCAAGTATTGCCAATACCATGGAGTGTAAATTGGCCTGACTGTGTCTCTGTTTCCACACATTTTTAATAGAGACTGGTGGCACAGGCAATCAGCATTTCAGTTACTCATTACAATTTAGAGTAAATATGTCACGTGTCTCATTAAAATGACAGATTAAAGTTTATATAAAGTTACTTCTGTATATTATGACAATATTCAGCAAAATGTGTATTTTTAATATGTACAAGCTAATCAATATAATTTATTTATCAGCTGGTTTGAGGTTAATGAGACAAACATTTGACTCCTCTGTTAATACTGCTAGATGAAGTATTTGATGTTTGCTTGGAAGACAGTTGAGTAAATGTCTAACTCACACTATGAGTTTATTTTGCTTTACCACAGTATTTTGTTCAGTAAACCATCTGTATCGACTAAACCCTTCTAACAATGGAACATTTCGTCTTACACAGCCCATGCAGGAAAAATTCAGTGAATGCAATGCAGTGAAAGTGGGGCCATGGCTCATTAGGGCCCCAGTGAAAGCAGATGAAAACTTTATGCAGAGCAGGCTAATCTCTGCAGCTTTTGTATTTGAATCTTACAGATTCTGCATCACTTTGCATTGCCCATTTTATTTATAGAAATGTGCCTCTAATCAGAACATTGTGGCAAATTACAGTGGCAAGTTATGCAAGCAGCATCTGAAGTTAACTTTTTTGTGCCTGATATGATTCTAGGGGATAAAACTTTAATGTTAATAGTTAATAATGATACAAGATTGGCTCTTATCTACAGGATAGTGCATGTTTCGTGTTGTTGCTATTTCTGGCTCCCTTTTGTGTGTTGTCATATCTTCAGTCAATTGTGGCCCTGTGTGCACAACACTAAATGTTTGCATCTAGAAGCTTGGCCATGTGTAAATAAGAGCCATTACTTACATGTGGAGAAGCACTGTTGTGATTGTAAACAGAGACCATAGGTGCAAAAATTTTCCACCGGCCCCTGAACTGACTCGCTGGGAAATGTTGACATGCACACACATGTTATGTGGGTTACCAGGACCAATATTCTCAATCTAACACAGGACTATCAAATACTAAATGTACTATCCATTTGGATAATGACCCTTTATAGTGGTAAAAATAATATCCACAAAAGGGACAAAAAAAGAATGACTAAAAATCAACACCTCACAAACATTTACTGATTTAATAATGCTGGACATTTATTCATTAGGCTGCCTTTTAACATTTGGAAAAGGGCGCTTGTGACACATTTTTAAAACTCTTTTACCTTTACATTGTTTAATAAATAGCACTTTTCAAAATGATATAACAAATAAGTCTTCACTTCATTACACTACTGTCTACCTCGGATTACTCTTACAGTTTGAACAAAAGTGCTTTTAAAACTGTGTCCTTCTGATGTGCTTCATTTTTATCTTGGTGGCAATTTGTTTGAACAGGCAGACATATTTTCATGTTACGGACTGACTGCATTCTTCAGGTGCTTGGAGGCCAGAATGAGCCTGCTGATTAAAAGCGAGCAAGTTAGGTCAAGTTTCTGCTATGCTGCTGTTGGCGCAGATATGTCTTTTGTGACACCAGTTCTCTAGCAATGTTTGAACTCTACTCTATATTGTGTGACTTGCTGAAATCCTCACCCAGTAGCTGTTTTGTGTTATAACTGTCGTTCGGGCCTTTTCCCCCTGCACACATCTGTCATGGCACCATTTCCTGTCATTTGAATGGGACCTACTCAGCTCTGTAGCCAGGTAACGGACAGTGGGGCTCTTGAGTTACTACTGCCTGAAGTGACAGCAGACTGACGCCAGGAGAAAGGCACAGATAGCCAGTAAAATGAGAACACAGCTAATGACTGAGGCATTAAATATGAAAGAGCAGTGTGCTGCTGCTAACCACACGCACTCTTATGAGTTTGAATTTAGTTTATCCAGTCGGAAAAAAGCACCGTAATAAAGATGCCGTTTAAAAGTTGTTGATTAGAAAGTGTGGTCTCTGTTTGTTTGGTGCTTTACTCAAAACTTGTTGTAATCTCTATTGGTCCATGGACTCTTATTTGACCTAATTTATATTAGTTGACAAATTATTTAGACATTTTACATTTCACCAGTTCACCAGTACTTATTGGTGAACTTTGGGTCAAATATGGTTGCATAATTTAGAATTGAGTATAAAGATCTAATACCCGTTTTAGTTAAGAAACTGATGCAGGCCGGGACATGTCTTTAGCCAAAGAGTTTTTTAGGCAGTTGCAGCCCTAGTAGTCTCAGTGATGCACTAATGGACTAATGAATATAAAGGGTTTTAAACATTCTAAATTGTTAAATAGAGTTGTCACAATACAAAAATGTCAACCTTAATTTCGATACTAAGGAATAGACTCGATATTCGATCACAATTCTGACACTATGATTATAATTGAACACTTTCTTTAGCTAATAGAATGTCATTTTCAACATTAAATCATAGTAATTTCTTTTATAATTCCAATTTCGAGTTTTAGCATTGAATATGATCAGATTCTCAATCGTCAACCTTATTCAATAGACAATCCTCGTGCTACTGTTTGAAACTGAGCTGCAGAGACGTTATGGTAGAATTTGCCTTTGGTGTTTTGAGCTTTTGCCTTCATTGATGGTTAATGAGTTTGCACTTACAGCCCTGTTCACATGAAACAAAAACTGGCTCATCAAAATGATTGTGTGGAGAATAATTTGTTATCATTTTCTATTACGATATCGCTACATGGGCCCAGTAAAAAATAATTGACGTTGCTTTATGTTAAAATAAATATGCCTGTCTGTAGTGATTCCCTGAACATAAACAATACAGACAGAACACAGATAATTGTAGTTTTTAACACAAAACCTCCAGGTTCTTCTCCCAAACTCCAAGCTCCAAGCCACATGCTCTTAGTGACAGATAATTGGATGTGAGCCTTTCAATTGAAAACCCATCATTGACTATTTAAATGGACTGAATCTCAGTCTCTATTGATTCAATTGTACAGCACAACAATAAATACAGAATTCTGCATTTTTCTAGAACTTCAAATATGTCTGAACTGTCCTGTCTGTGCTAGTGTGTGCAGGAGTAGAGCCATCAACCACTTTCAGGATGACCAGTCCTGCAGATTTAGTTTGGTTATTTCTTTTGGTGAGGAGCACTACTCCAAGCCTGCTGGAATCCTTTAGGGACTCTGAGTTTGTGAATTTGTATTTTAAGGGTGAGATGGAAACCAGAAACTGACAAATACAAATAAATAAATAAATAAATAAAAGATACTTGAAATAAGAAATTATTTGAACTTAATGTAAAGTAGCAGTCAATGGTTAACATATTATATAATGGTTAACAAACCAGATATACATCAATAACACTGTGAGCTGTTCTGTTCAGTTTTAAGTCACTGAAAATGAAATTATTTCTTTGTATGAAACTGTGTTTAGTCAACTACAATGTCTAAAAACAGCTAAAAGCTAGATAACTCCTTAGAAATATATACATATATGTTGGGGTTTTTTTGACTAACGTGATTATACAGATTCTCTTAAACAGGCATACAAGTTTTTGTCACAATAGTAAATGTAGTTATTGCATGTAGCCTGGTTCTATTCTTCCTGCTTCCTACCCTCTCCCAGATGGAGCACTGAAAAGGCTTGTTCCATGTTGTGGACACACAAATGCATACACACATAGTCCCAAGACAATAAGCTGCAGCATATGGCTAATCTTGAGTGGAAAAGGCTCTGCCATTGTGGCCATTTTAATCACATTTGTCCATTGTTCTGCAACAGTCCCCCTGCTCTGCCTCTGCAGTTATTGGGAAAAATCCACCTGGGGAAGTTCCAAAAGTGAGATGTGGTTAAGGATAGCAGATAGAAGCTGCTCTGTTCTCTGTGGAACAAGCTGAAAACCATCCATTTGTACTGGAGGGGTTAGTCTGGAGTTTCCTAAAATAGGCCAAACCACTCGAAACCAAAAACGGCCGGTGTAGAGGTTTGGGGTCTGCAGGCTTTTTGGGGTGGGCGTATCAAAGGTGTGGGCCTGTAACATGACTCTGCATAAATACATTAAGGCACATAGGTCAGGCTTGTGGTTGCATAAGTGAGTTAAAGAAGGAAGAAGACTGTTTTTGGGCCTGGTCTGGCCTCCAGGCCTCAGCAGGAGCCACACCCGCGTGATATCACTGGTGTTCTGCTGCCGCATCCAAGTCCCACACGTACACATTATACTGTAAGACAGGGATTCTTTAAGTTTTACTTAACTACTAACAATTTCCAAGTACCACCAGGAAGAGACTAAAATGTCACTTAAGTGGACCAAATCTGGAGGAAATCATGACTGAACTGGGTTCAAACCAGGTCTACACTACAAGCCCCAACTATAATGAAGGACTAAAGCAAACAAATAAACCTAATACACTACTGGAGAAAACAAAGTATAAGATCCACTGCTCTAAGACATTCTGTAATAAGCTCTAATTCGGCATGTTTTGTACATCTTTTTTCATTTGTTTTTACACACATGGTCCAGATCACTTCAAAAGAAGAATTGACCACCTTTCCCTTGTTATTCTCAGTCCAAACAATAAGGCATAAAAAAAAAAAATCTCTGTCTTTATCTGCAGTGCAATCTGAGTGCCCATGTTGCACTCTGCAGTGCTATGTGAAGTGCCCTGGCCGTGCTGCTGTCCAGCTTCCATGTCCAGCTGCGCGGCCGTCTGTACGCAGCCTCCTAATGGCTTCACACTGCTCTGTGTTTGCCCTCAGAGCACACAGAGCCCCGCCTCTCTGGAGCACTCCAGCACCAGAGTAGTGACAAGTAATTAAAACAATGTGTCCTCAGGTGAATCTTATCCTATTATTCCAACACTGAAGTGCCAAGGCAGAGCTTTCAGCATTCTACTAGTGCTGGGAGGTATATAGGAATTTAAACACAATTCTTCAATAGAAGCTGTGTTTTGTGACACACTAGTCTCAATGCTGGACCTGGTGTCAGTCTAACAACTGCTATTATCGAGTTGTGTCATCAGTATTTGAAGAAAAATGTCAAGGTAGGATGTGATTTTAGGTTGCATAGGTCATATTGCATCACATCATAGTCGTTTATTCATGCCTTTTATTTACTACTTAATATATCTGCAGTATATGCTCTAATATATGGATAGCTGGTGTAGAATCTCAGTACAGATGTATGCTAAACGTTGAAAGATTGTGTTTGCAGCTCTCTGATTAGCAGTGACATTGATATCTGAAAACCCCACTACAGAGGCAGCAGATTTATTATGCATGGCAGGTCCTGTATAAAGCCAATATATCGCGCACAAATGCTTAAAGGCATCGCCTCCTCAGGTGACTGTGGACTTGAGATGCCCCGGAATAAAGAGAGCTGTTGCTATGGCGCCGTGACGTGTGAAATTGGCAAAGTCGCGTTGACGACGTCTGATTCTCTTCATCCTCTCTCTCCCTCCTCTTCATCCTCTCTCTCTCTCCCTCCCTTCTCTTCTGCTCTATTCATCACGCTGTTGCCTCATCGGTCAACTACACCGTCAACAGTCTAATTCGCCGTCTGTGCCAAGTGGCTTTCCATCACCGTTTGACACTGTGTTTTCGGCCCTTGACAATATTTCCAGTGGAGATGTGTTTTATTGCTTAATGTGGCCCACACTAAGACAGAAAACCTCAGTGAAACATCTTAATTACAAGCAGGCCAGGGTCAGGGTTGAAATATATATCGCAATCTGATCTAAACTGATTTTGAATTGCTGCAAACTGACAAACACTTATTTCAGTAAGTGAGTCTTATATAAACGTGTACAACCTGTTAACGCTGTAAACTGGACCTCTACAAACGTGTCCTAAAAATGCATAGGATTCTTGTGCTGGTTTCGCATGTCATGTTTCAGTTTTCTCTCAGATGTTCTTAATGGTCTGAAGTTTGAACTGAAATATAAATAACAAATCGTAGTGCTTCTCAGATCAATTGCTTTTTTTTAACAAACATAAATCTACAGAACAAATACTCACTGGTCCATGTAATAAGAGCAGATAAAATTATGGATTTTCACTTTTGACCTGTGCTCTTTTGCCTTGCAGGTGCTGGTGAGTCTGGAAAAAGCACAATAGTCAAGCAGATGAAGTAAGTATTTTATTGTCTTGTCTTGAACACCTCTCATATTATTGCATAGTCTAATTTTCCACAATACAAACCATGACAGTAGCCGGGTTATGTTTCACCGAGTACAAAAAGCCTCATGTGTAATGGATTGTGACGAGAAACAAGCACAATCGGTCACTGGATCCATACTTGGTCCATTAGAGGTCTTTTGGATATAGCACATAGTCAGCAAACTTAATGTGAGGTATACTGGAATAAATCAATAATGGTGTGTTCTTGTTGCTGTGTACATTTTTAAACCTGTGTCTTTATTTTTTGCAGAATCATCCATGAAGCAGGCTACTCAGAAGAGGAGTGCAAGCAGTACAAGGCTGTGGTCTACAGCAACACAATCCAGTCCATCATCGCCATCATCAGAGCCATGGGTCGCCTCAAGATCGACTTTGGGGACTCAGGGAGAGCTGTAAGTCGTTGAGATTACAATTCAAATATACAGCTATTTCTTTAGCCATGGTTTAGCCCTTGAGTGGACTGACAGACACATGGCAATTTGCATGTTTGGTCTGTCTGAACTGCCGTCTCCCATAGTCTCAACATGGCACCTGTGAGTTCTCAGGATTCACTGTGGTTTAGATTCCACCTATTTTAATAATTCCAACTTGTTATTGTATGAATTTAATTGCATTAATCTACAAAAAAAATACCACAGACAATTTCCTATAACAGACCTATGATGTGTGTTATCTGACTTAAACAAAGGCACATATTTGGTCGTTTCTGTGTGTGATTTCACCCCATATGTCTACAGAATGAGCTTTCATTCAACTGTGAAGCTGTTAATTATAAGGAGGTGTAATGACTTTGATGGTTGCTTAATCACATTGACACAAGCCCCTGTTCTGTAGGACGATGCGCGGCAGCTGTTTGTGCTGGCGGGCTCTGCAGAGGAGGGCTTCATGACCGCAGAGCTGGCAGGTGTCATTAAACGACTGTGGAAGGACGGAGGGGTCCAGGCCTGCTTCAGCCGCTCTCGCGAATATCAGCTCAACGATTCAGCAGCATAGTGAGTCACATACACTCACTCATAAACACCAAACAATGGGGAAAGTGAGTTTTCTCTGCCAGCTCCTGAGTCATGCTCTCAATGGAGCCTCACGCAGCTTTATTGGAAAAATATTGCACCTCTGGTGGCCACAAGGACAAATAGGGAAAATATGTAGATTTTAAATATCCTACCATTTTTGTATCTCTAAGACCCATTCATGTGCACCACTGTGCAGAGCACTGATATATGTCAGTCTGGACCTTTACTGTGTCAATATGTACACTTCTGAAGCTAAATAAGTGTTTGCTGTAAGTGTTTGATTTGAGTAAAAGAACACTTTGTGTTTTGAGAAACGTAGAAGTCTTTGTTTCTGGTCTTGTGCAACAGCCACTGGCATAGATGCTGTTGCTGTTGACATCATCACAAGGCAGCCCCTTACTGGGCAGAAAGCCATATGTCTTGTTTTCCCTTTGAGTATCAGCAGTTACATCACAGATTAAACCACCAGCGGTTTTCCATTTTTAACTGCTTCTCTAATCTTAAGAGCTTTGAGTGAATGGGGATCAGTGTTAGGGAAGTTCCTTTGAAAAAGTGATTAGTTTTCCATTATTAGTTACTTGTTAAAATTAAGTATCTGCCTTTATAGTTTATTAAAGGCATTTATATAGAGGTAAACAACGAAGTGGTTGTTTAAACTGGCTGAAATGATGTAACATCAACAATAGAAATTGGTAACATCTTCACAGCGCTGCTATAAGTTGGTTATCTCTGCCTTTGAGCACTGCAGAAGTCATGTCTATGGGACTTTCCCTTTTGGCACATCCAACAAGCTCCTTGTTTAATCTGCACCACTGCCCAGTACTCTGCAAAACAAATACAGGCTTTTCAGTTGTTATTGTTTCGTTTTAGTCTGAAGGCCAATATTTTTAACCTTTTATGGTTCCAATCTATTATAGATGACTTTGTATAACTCACTATGAAACTTAGATCACAAAGAAGTGCAAATGAATAGTTTGTTGGCCTTTTGTGGGGTAACAGAAGGGTCCATTTGGGGCCGTGTCAGTGCATGGGTGGCCTGGAGCGGGTATTGTGTGAAGCTGAAGAGAGTGGGGCAGATGGTTGCTCTCATGTGTAGGGGATTTCTTATCAGCTGTAAATCTGAACCCACTGGAGACACAGAACTCCTTCTGAACAAGAGAGACACACTCTGTACTCTGAGGCAACAGCACTAACCACTGTGCAATCATGTCCAAATTCAGCACAACTCTATCTAACTGGCCTGGTAATGTTTACTAGTGCAGCCCAGTTGCCCACTAAACCACAGAAATGTGTTGCAATACAACTAACACACTTCTCTTACTGTCTTTGTTTGCCCTTTGTAACAGCTACTTGAACGACCTGGACAGGATATCCCAGGCCACCTACATTCCAACACAGCAGGACGTCCTGAGGACCCGAGTCAAAACGACAGGAATTGTTGAGACACACTTCACATTCAAGGACCTCCACTTCAAGTGAGAACTTCTCCAGTTTTACACCTGGCTCTTATTAAATGCAGCACTGGTCTTATAAGATCTGAGTCTTGTGACTCAACCTGTCCTGTGTGTAGATCCAGCTGCTGCTTCACAGGCTGTGAGCATCATTTATGACACAAACCAAAATAAACAGGAAGGAAGGAGTTGTCCTGAAAGTGTCATGTCACTCTGTATTGTGCACCATAAGCCTGTCCTTTTAATGCCTCTATAAATGTTTTTATTATATTGTAAATTATAAATCAAATGTTACAACTTTTAGTATTCTGTTGAAGTATCAAGACTTAAATCAAGCTTTATTTTCATTAACATTTAAAATCGGCCTGGTTTTAAATGATTGTCGCGCCAAGTGGCAAGTTAAAGTAATGATTTAGAGAATTTTTTTCAGTTAGAGGATCACTTCTGTCATATAGTCTGAATATGTTCTGGTACTAGCAGGAAGACGGCTGATGCAAAATAATAATTTGGCACTTTTCATATTGCATGTGTGAGCATCACCACCTTTCCTCTCACCTGCAGAATGTTTGATGTGGGAGGTCAGAGGTCAGAGAGGAAAAAATGGATTCACTGCTTTGAGGGCGTGACGGCCATCATCTTCTGTGTGGCCCTGAGTGACTACGACCTGGTGCTGGCCGAGGATGAGGAGATGGTGAGTCATTTAGCACTGACTCAAGCACAAATGACTGACCACAACAACACTGCTGCGACATGCTCTTTGTTTGGGCAGAATGGGTCAGCATAGTTTCCATCGTGAATGTTAACAGATCAACACTGACCCGGCCTGGCCTCTAATGCAGCCGTACACATAATCTCTCCTTTGTATCTCACAGAACCGAATGCATGAAAGCATGAAGCTGTTTGACAGTATCTGCAACAACAAGTGGTTCACTGACACGTCCATTATCCTGTTCCTCAACAAGAAGGACCTTTTTGAAGAAAAGATCAAGAAGAGTCCGCTCACCATCTGCTACCCTGAATATGCTGGTGAGAATCTGCTGTACAAGTACTTTTGTGCTTTTAGTTGTTTTAATAACACTATAAATGATCAAAATTATAATTAATGGACCTGCCACTTCACTGCTGACTGCTGTGGTTATGGAAGTCCATTTCTCATTCATTTTCTCCATAGATTTCTAGATAAAGTCAAATTTTAAGAGTAACAGCAAAGACTAAAGAGCTGTATGGTGACTAATGTCCATAACACGACTGTTTTCAGTCCAGAAAAGACATGTAAAACTCTGTAGAAAGTATCACTTAGCAGTTTATTAAGTTTCAGAAAAAAGTTGTGTTCTTTAGTTAACACATGGCTGATTAGCCCCAATCAGCTTTAAAATGTATAAATGCTTTCTTTTGTAAATATATGGGGACAATTAATTGGGAACTAATTTCTGGAACCAAGTCTGCAGTCACTAAAACTTAATTTTCCAATCAGTGATTCATTAGAGAGAGATGACGTGAGGACACACAGAGATTAGATAAAGGCACATGTTTCTAACAGTTTCCTCTCCTTTGTCTTGTCCTGTAGGCTCCAACACGTACGAGGAAGCTGCCGCCTACATCCAGTGTCAGTTTGAAGATTTAAACAAGAGAAAGGACACAAAGGAGATTTACACCCATTTCACATGCGCCACAGACACCAAGAATGTGCAGTTTGTGTTTGACGCTGTCACTGACGTCATTATTAAGAACAACCTAAAAGACTGTGGCCTCTTCTGAGGACGACAACTGCAAAAAACTTTTACAGGTAATTATCCTAGTCGTCATTTCCAAACATGGATGGTATTACTCTGGAACTGTGTACTGGAAACAGCTGGTTTCACCTGTAGATTAGCACTGGCTGCTCAGATAAATATAACAATGTTATATTTTTGTTTTTGTGTCTTTGGTAAATGCATCTGTTTGTGGCACAGTCACACACAGTCACACTCTGAGCACTGGATGACTAATGTGCCAAGCTGTGTGTCTAGAAAAGTACTGTATGACACATACATTTTTATTATTAATAACCTTTTCTATATAGTTTCAGATGACCCATTTTAAGTCCATATGTCTTTATTGTGATCTTTATATATAAATGTTTGTAGTAGTGATGCACAATACCGATGATTTTACCCATTTGATACAAAGTAATACTTTGGCAAGTATTGCCAACATATATTCAGTATGTTTTGTAATTTTAAAAAAAATGAACCTTGAAAATGTATTAAAAATATAGTTAAAAAAGAAAGAATATCTCAATATTGAAATAGTGTGAGTGCTTTATGAGCTTTAAGTGTCCTGCATTGTCCTCATGTGTTGTGTCTCTGTCCTCAGGCCGTGGAGCCAGCCTGATGTGCATATTTTTGTGGGGAAGATGAGAGAAGCTCAGAGGATAATGGACCAGTGCTGTACTATATGCCACTTTTAAACAGCTTTATTTATGTTTTTGTCTTTGGACATTTTGAACAAACATTTCAACATCTGTGTAGAATGTCTCATTGTAAAAACAGCAATGCAGATTTCAATACATATGTTTGTTTGTTTATTTTCTTTTTTGTCCTGTTCATATTTCAAGGTGAACTTTTCCTTCAGTTTCTGGAAAAGATACCTTATGTGGTGGATTACATCTTTTCTTCCTTTATTTTGAAGGGGAGAAAAGTAGTTTGAGTCTAGTTTGTTGGTACTTGTGCCTTGGCATGCCTTTACCGCGTCCTGTTGCTCGTTCTGTTGCCTGCTGA